>VXBB01017647.1:38223-78919 GCA_013399915.1 Illadopsis cleaveri | reverse complement strand
AGAGAAGAGAAGAGAAGAGAAGAGAAGAGAAGAGAAGAGAAGAGAAGAGAAGAGAAGAGAAGAGAAGAGAAGAGAAGAGAAGAGAATGTATGCTGAGTCAGGCCCAAGATCCTTCTAGCATCATGTAATTGCCTCAGTACCAGCCAGGAGCCAACTCCTGGAGAAGGCATCACCTCCCACTAATAAACCCTTAGCCAATAACTCTTTTCAGCTCCAGGGCTCCCTGTATCCAGAGGGATTTCTTAGGGTTTGTTTATCCCCCCTGAATCTCCTCCATCAAATCAGATAAATCTTTAGCATCTGCAACATCATTTGGCAAAGGAATTTCACCGATTTTTACCCTTTGCACGTACCCCTGACAGGTGTATAATAGGTAATCAGAGTGAACACAAAAGTGGTTTGTTAATAATTTTCGGGCTAGGACTTTTGGTTGAGGTGTGTATAGGGAAGTGCAAAATGTGAAGGGCCAGAGAGGTGCCAAGAGTGCAGAAAGAGAGCTCAGAGCAGACCTTGGCTGAGATGTGATGGTTTAGAGAGGAAAAAAGTGCAGAGTGTGTGTGTGTGTAGACGTGCACAAGTGATGCACCAGTCAGTGCCGGTGTTTTGACCCAATGTATGATTGAATGCGGCCATCAGAGGTGAAGGAATTTGCTTTAAAAGCCGTGCTAAGTGAGGAGAAAGGAAACCCTCAGAGACAATGGAGGCAGTGAATGTAAGTGATTTGGCAATTAGCATCTCTCAGATGGTGTTGGAAGCCACCAAGGGTCACAATTATTTCACAGCACGGTTAGGAATTAAGGAGATTTCATCTCTGGTGTTCAGCCAGTCCTGCACACTTCTGCATTCCCTCTAAGTGGCTTAGGCTGGAACATAATAGGAAACTGCTGGCCACAGGCACATGAAACTGTCTAATGGAGACTATCATGGACACAGCAATTACCTAATGACAAAAAAAAAGTGAAAAGAATTGTAATATTAGCTAGAAGGAAGGACAAACAAGCAGAAAGATGAGTGCATGCATGTGCAGGCACATGGAACGGGATATTCCTTTGTTTCACAGAAATAATCACCATCATTAATCTGCAGGTTTGCAGATCAAGCACTTATGTTAATTTGTTATTCAAAACAATTTTCTAGCCTCTGCTCAGAATTCTTTGTCCCAAGACACGGTTTTTAGCCTCATTTGCTGCTCTCCCTCTCCAAGGGCCCTGAGGCAGCGAAGGTGAGTGCACGAGGCAGTCACAGGACAGGAGCTCACCTGGGATTCACTGGAATTATTCCTGTCCAAAGGACTATCTCAGCCCTTGCAGATTTGCTGGAACAGGGTGTGAATGGCAACACACAGCTCCAGATATAAATCCCTCAAAAGAGAAGAGACTCTGCAATAAAATAGGTCTTTAACTGCATGAAAAGGCATCTCTAAGTGATTCAGAGCAGCTGAAATCAGACATAAGGGACACCCTTAGAGCATCTTCTTGCATTGATGAATCAGGATGTCTTTTCTGACACCACCAGAAAGAGGCTCACAGTTTTACAGCATTACTTTNTGCAGGTTTGCAGATCAAGCACTTATGTTAATTTGTTATTCAAAACAATTTTCTAGCCTCTGCTCAGAATTCTTTGTCCCAAGACACGGTTTTTAGCCTCATTTGCTGCTCTCCCTCTCCAAGGGCCCTGAGGCAGCGAAGGTGAGTGCACGAGGCAGTCACACAGGGAGGGCTCACCTGGGATTCACTGGAATTATTCCTGTCCAAAGGACTATCTCAGCCCTTGCAGATTTGCTGGAACAGGGTGTGAATGGCAACACACAGCTCCAGATATAAATCCCTCAAAAGAGAAGAGACTCTGCAATAAAATAGGTCTTTAACTGCATGAAAAGGCATCTCTAAGTGATTCAGAGCAGCTGAAATCAGACATAAGGGACACCCTTAGAGCATCTTCTTGCATTGATGAATCAGGATGTCTTTTCTGACACCACCAGAAAGAGGGTCACAGTTTTACAGCATTACTTTTGAGAAGAAAAATTGTACAAAAAGAGATTTTGCCCTTAGCACTTCCTCTGTTAAGAACAGAACAGTGCTTCCCGTGGGAGCTACTAGCATTTACTTTTTATTTGAAGCAGAAGATTATTTGGAATAAGTCTCTGTTTAATGTTGTATCTACTGGTAGCTAGTGGTAACAGACCTATTAATTACCTGATATATCTGGAGGTGCTGTACACAGAACTTGGTATAGTGAGTGATTTTGATATAATTGCAGTACAAACCTACAGCATTTTTTCACTTTAAATGTGTTTACCTCTAAAAACAATTATTTTAAAAGTCTTTACTTGGAGAAAATACTTCTCAGAGCACAAGAACAAGAGAATAACAAAACAGATAGTGTTCTGCATCACTCAGAGCTTGGCTGACAGGTAAATGATGAAAAAGGAAGACCACAGAAGTAAATTAAAAAAGGACTACTTAATGATTATTTCTAGCTCAATGCAGCCAGCAGGGAGGCTCTCTGACCCTTGTTCTTGTTTTGGTCCCACAGACTGGGATGAATGTGCTTCCCAAGCTGAGAATGACTGTTCTGTGTTAGCAGAGTGTATCAATCTGATGGGTTCCTACAAGTGCAGGTGCAAGACAACCATGGATACCAATCCATCCCGACCTGGAAGAAACTGTGAGGGTGAGGAAAAGGCCTGGCATCTAGGGGGCTTTTTTGCCATGAAACATTGGAATAAGTTGTGGAGTTTTACATCTGCTTTTATAGCATATAAAATTCACATAATTGTACCTTTGCAGTCTGTGGCTGGAGGGGTATCTATGGCCTGTCTCTAACTATATATATATATATAAAAAAATAGGTTTAATTTTTATATATATATATATATTTTCGAGTGAAATCTCTCTGAGATCCTTCTTGATAAGCCTGATAACTACAAGGAGTACTTTTCCCTCTCTTGCTATGTCTGTGGCTAATTTCCTCCCACCGAGTTCACCCTTGGCCTCGCCAGCCAGAACAGGAGGCCCAGGAATCAAATCTGCTTCTTTGTGTTGGCACAAACCAGATTCAACCCCATGAAAATTATGTGTTCTACAGTGTGTCCATGAACATCCAAGAGCTGTTTCTGTAATGCTGCCATGGGTGGTTGAGTGGCCTCGGTGACGTTTTCAGGCCAGGCCTTGGCGCCTCCTCATCCAGCTTCAGGCCCCATTTCAGGGTCTGTTTACTCTGTTGCAGGTGAGATTGTGGATCTTCTTGCTGAAACCATGGCTCCTGAAAGAAGAAACAGCACAGACTTTGCTCTTGAAGAAGGAAGCCCTGCAGGCCCTGCTCCCACTGCCACCACTGAGACAGCGGCTGCTGCAGGCTCCGGCTCGAGCACTGTCACACTCCTCCCTGCTGCACCAGCCCTGGGTGACAAAAAAGCATCCCACAGTCCCACCAGTGCTCCTCCAACCCCTTGGGAAAAAGGTCTGACCCCACAGATGGGTTTCAGCAGAGACAGCAGCCCCATGGCCGTGAGGGTCATCTCCAGCAGGGCACAGGCCGTGGGCGCAGAAGCCACAAGTCCAGCGCAGCAAAGCTCCACGGCCATGGCTGCTCTCCCAAAATCACCCATGGGCACAGCCAGGCAAGAGCAACTCAGTTCAGTTTGGCTGTTTCCAAATCAAACAGCCACCAGCACTCACACAGCTGCTGCTGTGCCCCACGCCAGCTCTCGAGGTGGCCCTGACACAGCTCTGGTGGCCACAGGGACCGCTGACATTGCCACCACTCTGGGAGCAGATGGAGAGGTGGGAAGGGAGCACAGCACTTGGTCTGACGGACACCCTGGAGCTTTGGGGTCACCAGCTTTGCCAGGCACCTCTCCAGCCCCCAGCCTGGCCCTCATTGAGTACACATCCCGNGAACCATCACAAATGGTGCCCTGTGTGAGGATCAAACTCACGACCTTTGCCACGGGATCTGCACGTGTGGGAATTCACCTCACTCAGAGTTCAGAAAGAGGCATCTAAAACTTATTTTTTCGACATCAAAATTATTTTGCTGCTGCCTGCAACTTTTTCTATTTCAATAATATTTTCTGCAGGAATTGGCACTTTCTCTTCGCTAAATCAGCTTGTGAAAGCGATTCCTCTTCCTGGCAATTTAGCAGTTGCTTTTATTGATGTTGCATTTCTTCAGCTCCAGGAGGAGGAAGAGCATAAAAAAGTGCACTGAGCGTGGCTTATGGCAACATTTGCTGCTTGTCCTTTTCCCACACATCCTGGTTTTTCCTGCAGCCTCTGGCACCAGGACATGGCAGCAGCAGTTGTCTGTGGAGTTAATTTAGGGAGCTGGGGAGGAAAACGACCTGCCTTCCCTTTCCTCTGAGCAGAGGATGATTAGTCAGAGTCCTCCACAAATCCCCTGTGAGGCAGGAGCTGCCTGGAAACCTGAGAGACACTGCTTCAAGAGCTGTAATTGAGAGCAACAAGGCTGGTGAAGGTTTAATCTGTTTGGGTTTGGGCAGATGTGTTGCAGCTAATTAGGGGATTTTTTTCTGTTGATTGGAGCTGAATCATGTTTCAGAGAGTCAGATTTGGTCTTAAAATTACAGTTTTGTTTGGGATAGGAATGCTGTGGTCTCTGCCCATCACTAAATGTATTTTTTTTTTTTCTGCAGTGTGTCACTATTCAGTTTGGCTATTTCAGTTTTCCTTCTGCTTGTCTTTATTCTGTCTCTCATGCCCTTCACATCTCTCTGATCTCAAGTCACACTTGCCTCTGCTCTTTTCTCTCTCCCCCTCCTCTGATCTCCTGTTCCTGGTGGTCTTCACTCATCCAACCCCACTTCTGGTGCTCCCTCATTCCTTTCTCCCTGGAAAATGCCTTTTTCAGCCATGGTAAGGCTGCTGCTTCTCCAGCCTCTCTTGTCCCCCAGCCCTGCTCACCACGTTTCCCCTCCTGCCATCCTGCCCTGCCTTGGGCAGCTGTGCCAATGCCCTGTTCAGCTGCTGTCTTCTCTCCTCCTAAAAAAATTGGTTTTTTTTTTTGTTTGTTTTTGGGGGTTTGTTTGTTTGTTTGTTTGTTTGGGGTTTTTTATGAAAACAAAGATTTTTTTTTTTTTTAAGTATAAAATTAGCTTATTTTAACTGACAAAAAAAAAAAAAAAAAACCCCCAAAAAAGAAGTTTTTCCCCAGCGGGAAAAAAAAATAAAAATTTCTGCAAAAAAAAAAAGTTCCNTTAACTGACAAAAAAAAAAATCCCCATAAAAGTAGTTTTCTCCCAGCTGGAAAACAAACTGAAAATTTCTGCACAAAAAAAAAGTTCCATTTATAAAAACTTGGTTTATATTCCTGAGGAATCAAATATTCAGCCAAGTGCTTTTGCTGGGAAAGAAGCTTGTGAAGGGTTTATTCCTAAGGAACAAGAGCAAGAGCCACCAGAGTGGCATCTCACTAGCCCAGGGCAAGAAATTCACAGGGCAAAAGTTCATTTTTGGTGAAGTTTCATATGCAGCTCCTCCTGTGGCATCATCTCTGACCTGGAGGCTCAACCTCAGGAAACTCTTCACAGTCTGGTCTTTTAAATACCAGGGGGCTTTTTTATTATTATTTGAGAATCATTCAGAACATTTTCCCTTCTCATCTGAGACAAATGAATGTGTTTTATCCCCTAAATACCTGTGTTCACATGATGGGACAAGCCATGGCAAGAAGCAAGCCCAAATCCTTTGATCTGACTGTTGGTGGTGAGGATTCCTTTGGGATCAGAATTATGCTGGGATAAAGGAACCCTCCTCCAGTGGCCTGCTTCAAGCAGGCATTTCTCCCCTCCCCTTTACCTGATTTTCTCCAGTACCTGTCCTAGTTGAAGTGATGATTTTCCCAGTGGAAGTAGAACTTGGATGTGAAGTGGTCCACAGAGTTTATTCAGAGCTTTATAACTCCTCCTGTTTCAAAGAGTTTATGCAGAGCTTTGTAATTCCTCCTGTTTCAAAGAAAGCAGCTGAAATGGCAGATTAAAAGTGAATATAGGAGTGTGACAGAGCTGGAACCTGGTGCCTGATATCCTGTGGAGGTGCAGTCGGGTGTGTGCAGGGAGAAAAGCAGGTTGCTGCACCAGAAAGTAAAAACTGGTAACTTGATTCAGAATTTTTAAGCTGAATCCTTAGCCAGATGAAAAAGTTCTTGAAGTTTTTGGTGAAGACTATCCTGTATTTATGTAAGCCATTGAAACATTAGGTTTTGCTGTGCCAGGAGTGATGATTTGTTAGGAGCTGGGGGCAGAGCAAAGGCAATTTACTGACAATGGTCACAGCATTGGATGATTGCAGTCATCACTAAATGGATGCCAGGGGCACAAACCATGCCTTAGAAGCATTTCCTGATTTCTCTGATCACTTCAGTGTCTGTAGTAACAATGCCAAACCCAGAGGTATTGGGAAACACCAAGAAACCAGGAAAAAAACTAAAATGTTTGTCTGCCTTAATGACATTCAGCAGATGTGAACTGGGGGGGGAAAGTGTACACCTTGCTGGGATTCACCTCATCCCACCACAGCTGTCCAAAGTGTAGCTGTCTGAGCTCAGGCAGCTGCTCAGCCTTCCTCTGAGGCTGCAGGGAGGATTTGATGCTGCAGTAGTTTCCCTCTGGAGGGACTGGAGGGACAACCAGCTGAGCCTGGGAGAGCAATTTCAGTGCGTGAATGGAGCAACATTCCAGACATCCCTGAGCATCCAAGGCAGGGCTGGCAGATGTGAGACCTCCAGGAGGGTAATGCCGTCCTTCAGAATCATCTGGGGCTCAGACAGGGCAGACTAGGATGCTGGATGATTTATTTTTAGACTTTTGGGGTTTGGGCTGCTGCATTTCTTTCTGCTGCTGTTGATGCATGTGGCCAAGAATGCTGTGACACACNGTAACAATGCCAAACCCAGAGGTACTGGGAAACACCAAGAAATCAGGAAATAAACTAAATGCTGTGACACATCTGTCCATGGACTGCAGCCCATAAAACACGTATAGAAATTGTCTTTTTTTTTACCTTGCAGCCTTCCAGAAATTTAGTGGCACAGTTCAGATAACAAACATGGGATACTCTCCAGGCTTCAGCAACACAAGCAGTGAGGAATATCAAACCTTTGCACAGCTCTTTGTTGATGAAGTAAGTGGTGAAGAAGGATGTGACCTCTTACCTGTCTCAATAAAACCCTGTGTATGGTCTTTTTCCCCCACAGCCTGGATAGCTCATGTGTGTGCCTTGACACACCTGTAAGATTTGGCTTTCCCTGACTGCCTGAAGCTGCAGGATAAGTGTGCAGCTGTGTTTTAGAGGAAGATCAGGATTTTGGGATTCTCTGGTACCTCCATGTCCTCTCCTCCTCATACCTGGTTATACTGAATTATTGATCTCCTTCAGGGGTGTGGTGGAAAGTTAATGGAATTAGCGAAGTGCTCTGATACCCTTGCCCTGAACAGCATTATCCTAATTAGCTGTAAGATCGTTATTATCCTTTGTAGCAGTACCTCAAGGCTGACAGTTCTTGTAATCATCCTGGATTCTGTAGCCCCATATCTGGGAAGGGAGTGGTTTCTTGAAAAGTCACCTCTGCCCTCACTTCCAGTTAGAGTGCAAAATATCAAAGCACAACATGATATCTGCTGTGCCTTTAACCCCCTCAGGATCCTTGGGCCTTGCAGTACCTAATATTGCAGTGAATTTGTCAGAACTTTGTTCCTTCTGGTGTTCCCTCAAACACACCCATGCCTGGAAAACCACTGGTTATGCTGGGCTGCTTTATTGCCTCCCCTTCACTGTGTGTGTTTTCAGAGGCCTTGATAAGTGTGCTGATAAATCCCTCACTGGCAATTTGATGGATTCTCAAACCCTGCAGAGGCCCCTTGAGACCTACTGGGGACAGAGTCACAAAGTGCCACTGGAACACAGCTGGCACAGGGGCATAGAATCAGAATCAGAATCATTAGGTTGGAAGAGACCTCTGAGATCACCAACCCACCCTAACCTCAACTAAACCACGGCACCAAGTGCCACATCCAGTCTTTTCTTAAACACATCCAGAGATGGTGAATCCACCACCTCCCGAGGTAGACCATTCCAATACTTTATTGCCCTTTCTGTAAAAAGGGTAATAAAGTTCTGTAAATAGGGCACAGGGCAGGCCAGCCTGGGGTCACAGACAACTGCAGGGAGGGAAGAGGGTGATCCATTTCTCCTTCTTGGACATCAAATCAGTTTCCCACTAGTCACTGGACTGGTTTGCACCTTTCTGGGTGTGTTAGCAGAGTACAGCTTTCCTGGAGCTGTTATGGCCCCAAGCTGTCACATCAGAAAAACTGGGACAAAACGAGAGTGATGTGATTAGCAAAGCGAAAAGGGAGCAATTCTCCACTGACCTCTCTCTCATTCAGCACCACGCTCAGCCCGAGGCTGTTTTAGAGCAGCACAGTATTGAAATGGACTGAAATTAATGTATTTTCTTCATTCAGTCAGATACTTTAGTCCAGAAAACCATGGGTTACTGATATATTTAGGAAAAATTGTAAAATGGTTGCATAAGGGAACAAAATGAAGTTTTGTGTCAGTTTTACCTGGGTCTCAAATTTTCAGGCAGAAAATGATCACTTGTGATTATAAGAACTAACTCCTTTTCCCAGCACTCTGGTTTTGTGGATCAGCTGGAGAAATATGTTAGTGTTGATTCCTTCCACCTCTGAGCCACCTACTTCCACCCACTCCAAATGGGCTATAATTACATAGCTGCTGTAAATAATATCCCAAATATTGTATTTCTAGATGCCAAAGATAATTTAAGAGACCAGAAAGATCTGTATATTTTCTTTTCAGGCTATGAAGACCAGAAATGGATCTTTTAAAGTAAATTAGGAAAGTTTTATGAGCTTTAAAAGCACTCTCAAGTTCCAGTTAAATACAGTTTGCCAGAGGTTTTTTTTTAAAACCTCTTTGGAGTCACAATCTACAATTCAGAGGATTTATAAATCCTAATGTGTATAATGGTCTTTAGCCCCAGCACTTAAGTGCCATGTGGTTAAATTGGCAGCACAGCAAATGGAAATATCATCCTTTAAATAATGAGAAGGAGGTAAAAACTTGATGTGACAACCTGCACTGTCATTGTCCAGGCCAGTTCCACCACCTTTCTTGTAATGCAACTTAAACCCAACATGGCTAAAGGCAAAAAAGTATTTAAGTCTTGGGGTTTGTTCTGCTTGTGTTTTACAACACCCCAAGAAGGACATCATGGCTTGTCCTCAAGAAAATCAGTTGGGAAAGCAAAAGTTTGAGCTGAAAATACATTCACTGAGGTGCAATAAATTCCCAAGTGAAAAGTTTTGACTTTGGGTGTCTTAAACTTAGCTGAGTGACAAAAGGTATGAAACTAATAAATGATGATGCCTTATGACCCCCCCATTTGGAAGGTGCATGGCCTGTGTTTGTGTAGCTGAATGCACCTAAAAGGATTGTAGTCAAAGATGTATGAATGTGCAGTGAGTGTAGGAACAGGGATTAAGGAATTTTCACTACTCCAATGTAATCTCACCCTTTTGTTAGTTGGAGTTTATCCACCTCCACATCCTGGAAGCTGCTGGTGATGGTGGCTGTGCTCTGGTACCTTCTCCCTGAAGGTGCAGCCAAACCATGGACAGTGGGGAGGGTTTGGTTTTGGTTTTTTTTTTCCTCTCTGAGTGAAAAAACAGTCTTCAAACAATATTCTGTTCAAATTACTNCCTGGAAGCTGCTGGTGATGGTGGCAGGGCAGATGTGTGCTCTGGTACCTTCTCCCTGAAGGTGCAGCCAAACCATGGACAGTGGGGAGGGTTTGCTTTTGGTTTTTTTTTTTTTCTCTCTGAGTGAAAAAACGGTTTTCAAACTATATTCTGTTCAAATTACTGTACCTTTTACTTACTGATTCCCAGTTTCCAGACTGTCAGTGCATTCCCTGCTTGGGTTTCCTTTGTGTTCTACAGAAATTGCAGGTATAATGACAGACCTGAAGATAAATTCTCTTGTAAGAACTCCCCAGACTCAAGGGTATTATATATTAAATATCTTTTTCAAAAAAGTTCCATCCCCTCCATCCCCTTTTTTTTTTTTCCTAGCCCTGCTTCATCAAGCGTTGATATCCCAGGGTGTGGTACCTGTTGGGAAATCCTGGAGTCTCTTGGATAAAGGGTTTTGTAGTGTCACCTAGTGGCTAAATACAAATACTGTGAATGTGCCCTGACACTGTTCAAGCTCTGGGTCCTGTTTTGGGAGGAAAAATAGGAATAAAAAGGACAGAAACAAAACAAAACAACCAAACAAACACTGTAGCCAGGGGGGGGGGTCAGGCTCTGGTCACAGGGAACAAATGAGAGGACAAGAGGAAATGGCCTCAAGCTGCTCCAGGGGAGGTTCAGTTTGGACATCAGGAGGAATTTCTGATAAAGGGTGGTCAGGCTTAGCAGGGGCTGCCCAGGGAGGTTTGGAGTGCCCATCCCTGGAGGTGTCCAAGGAAGGCCTGGAGGTGGCACTCAGTGCTCTGGGCTGGGGACAAGGTGGGCATTGGGCACAGTTGGGAATTGATGCTTGGAGGTCTTTTCCAACCTCAATGATTCTGTGATTCTGTGAAAAAGAAGAACTGATAAAATAAAATTTTCAAGATAGACAGCGAAAGAGGATGAGGTCAGGGTGGGCTAAGAGGATGATGTCACAGGTGTCTGTGTTTATTGTTGAGAAGTTCAGACAAAAATCATGAAAGTTGAAAACTTAGGCCTTCAACTTCTCAGTATCTGCTTGTGAAACAGCAGAAAGAGAGAGTAGAAGGAGCCCAAGAGGCTCTGTCTTTGTGAAATGGGAGATTTGGGGCCTGACCAGGACAGTTTATGTTTTGCCCAGCTGTCTCCATCCTCCCAGCTCTGCCTGTGTGCTCCATGGGGCACTCCAAGGTTTGCTGTGTGGGACTTGCAGGCACACCATTTCCAGGGGCACACAGGAGATTTGTGTCATTTTGCCTTGGCACCCAGCACGAGGAACACATCAGCTCTGGTGACTCAGGAAAGGGCTGCAGGACCTGCAAATCCTGGGACTGTCTGCAGGGCTGGAGTGGGGAAGTCAGGGCTGGGCAATGCACAGCAGACAGGGCACAAAGCTGTGAGAATCCAGCACTAAATGCACCAGCTCTGTGGGTGGGTGCAAGGCAAACAAGGCTGCTTCTCCTGGTGGCTCCCAGCCTCTTCCCTGGGTTCTTCCTGGTGGGAATCACTGCTGGCATCCCAGAGCATTACATACTGAAATAAACTGTGCCTGAAGGTCATGGCTGAAATCCAGCCCTGCTGCTCCAGATATTTCCTGCAGAAATCAGGGAGAGGAAAGAAGCAGTTGGAGGTGGCCACAGTGTAGCCCCCACCTGGCCCCTTAATACCCTGGCCTGGGCATTTAGAAAGAGGTGGGTTTTGCTTGGCTCTGGTGAGAAATCAGCTGTAAAGCAAAGCTTGAAGGTCACCTGCTCTAAGTTGTAATGTTCCTGGGCTGAGAGAGCCCTCTGAGGCAGTGTGGAGTGTCAGGAGCATCTTCCAGCAGCAATTCCTTGCATTGGATTGCCCCTCTCCCCAGAGGCATTCTGAGAGGCAGAACGTGGGAGCTTCCCTGCAGTCTCCTCCCTCCCTTTCTGTTACCAGAGGCAAGGTCTTGTGCCAAATGACAGATGAGATCTCTTAATCGTTTGGCTTGTTTAATATTCATGGTTAAATAATGCACCACATCCTTCAGCTGCTCTGGAATGAAAATGTTACAAAGCAAAAGGTCAATTTTCTGCTGCTTCCCTCCAGAGCAGGAAGCACAACACTCATTTCTGAGCAGTGTACACAGCCTGAAATGTAATTACTCCATCTGCCCATCCCCACATACATTTGGTTTTTATTCCAGGTGCATAAATCTCTGCCCCCTGAGGTGCTCCAGCAGATGGATGCTGGTCTGATTAAAGTGCTGATAACGGGTGTCACTAATGGGAGCACAGTGGTAAGTTTCAATCTGCTGCTTGCAGAAGAAGTGGATGTCCACCATGTCATCACCACTTTTTGTGAGGCCTTGGAACACAGCTCCTACCTCACCATCGACAGGAGCAGCCTCTCCATACACGGTGAGGAGCAGCTTGTGCCCCAGGAATTCTTCAGAACCAGACAGATGATAAAAGCTGTTATTAATCTGTGTCTTCTGAGGTGAAAATATCTGTAAAACACATGGATGAAAAGCCTTTCTCACTCCTTATATTGCTCCTGCTTGTCCATCCAGTAAGTTTTTCAGAGAACACCCACAGATGACATAGGAAGTGAGACACCACTGATACAAAGGGACAAAACCAACTGGTCTTTTTGACAATACCTAGAATCACTTTTACAGAGAAAAAGGTAAGGAGATGTTGGAGGTCATGGATTGAGGGGTTTGTAAGCTACCAGTGGAAATGAGTCCCTGAACACAGCCATAACTAGCACTGTTTAAAATAATTTAAAAACACATTACCCTCTGCTTTGCACTGATAATTTTTCCATGAAATAGAAATCCCAAGAAATAAATGAATATGTGAGTTCTTCACTGGGAGTAGTTGTTTTCCTCACACACCTGTGGGTCTGGAACTCAGGTGAAAGCTCACCCTTTGCTAAGCCCAGCGTGATGGCTGATTGTACAACTTCTTTTCTTTTATATGTAATTGAAGTAAATAACAAAACCCATTAATCTCCTGACTAAGAGCAGCTGAACTCTGTTTCACAAGTCACCTCTGAAAAAAAATACCAAATACTGTATCCCTGACACACTCCATTTGTCCAAAGAATGTTGTTATGAGCTGTCAATTAGAATCTCATGCAAAATTACTTCAGAAACATATTTATGCTCTGCTCTATTATTTTTAAGGGGTTTTGTTTTGTTTTGTTTTGGGTTTTTTGTTTGTTTATTTATTTGGGGTTTTGGGTGGTTTTTTTGCCTGTTACACTCACTGGAAAGTTACATATCCTGGTAATTAGTAGGATCACAACTATCTTGTGGCAATGCTTTGTAGAGTGTCTGCCCCCTCAAACCTGGGCTAAAACAAAGGGTTTTTTTCAGGGACAGGTCCCCATAGAGCAGGTGGCTGGTGCTGCTTTCTCAGTCCCACCTATGGCCTGGTTTGCCCTGGTTTTTAGACTTTGGAAAGTAAGAAAGAGAAGTAAAAGCATGTGTTTTTTTCTCTCAAAAATGAGAATTTTGGCCAGGTAAAAATTAAGACAACAACTAGACTGCAACCTGGACCAGTCACACAAGCCTTCTGCCTCACTCATGCTGGGCATTTACTCAGCATCTCTTCAGAATTGTGAAATGGGGGAAAACCTGAGGAGGGCCCTGGGCTTAGAAGCATCCCCTTGGGCAGTTGATCACTTTAGGAGTGGGGAATGTACTATATTAATATTTAATGCTGTAAAGTTCTTTTAACAGTTCTGTTTCTCATATTTGCCACAAAATTTAGACAGGATTGTCAAGATTCTCTGTGATTTTCATTAGCAGCAGCACAGGGGACAGAAGAGGTAATAGAGAAAGTAACAGAAAGTACTTGATAGGTGGCTTGACCTCTGTGTGGCAGCAGGGAGGAAATGCTGGTATTACAAACTACATTTTTTGTATGAGGTGATTCACCTGGCTTCTCTCTTTCCTCAGGTCATTTGTTAGCTGATGTATGATGGGTCTTTAATTTCCTAAATTCTCTTGGGCTTCCTCAGTAATTTATATTTGGTTTTGTAACCACAATGATAAGGAATATTTTTTACTGAAGTCACAATGATTTGTCAATTGATACCAACCTTTGTTCAGTTTAACTAAGATGTTAATGTAATAATAAGCTTTTGGGAAATCCAGCTCTGGAAGAGCTCCAACTTTTATTTTCCTTCCTCTATTGTGCAAATCAGTGACTTTTTTATTTGGGAGATTTCTGGAAGCTGGGCAGTCCCATAGGGATTTATATATGTGTACAGATTTTATATATTGCTTGAGAACTAGGGGGTATTTTTATGTTTAAGTCACTAAAATTATTTAAGATCAGTTTTGTGAGATGAGACACATTGTGCTTCCCTGCAAACAGATTTATTGTCTTGGTTTTCTCTCAGTCAGTGGTGGGTGAACACTCAGGGTGTAACCCCAGACCTGTGCTGGATGTTGGGTGTTTGACACACACATTGATCTGAACCTGTGCTTTCTTTTTTCCCCTACCTTTTCCTTCCTGGAACCATTTCATATTGCCACTGACACATTGATTCATCTCTCTCAGGACACACTGAGGGCAATATGGGGATGCCACATGAGATTTGTCCCACGCATCCCCCAAAAAATGAGTTTTCCAAAGTGCTCAAGGTCCCATCTTTTGGGTAGTAACTGGTCAAAAACAAGGTCTGTTTTTTTATCAAACTCCTGGTTATGCCCTCAGCCAGAACTGGGCAGTCTCCTACAGCTCCAGGCAAAAACATACAAGCACTTGTTGAGCAACTTCCAGTGGGGGATATTGTGCCAGTACTGATCTTCCAAAAGCTGTTTGTACATGTGTTACACACTAATTACTGCAGCTGCCAGGAAATAAAGCAATTCAGCTTTACTGATGGGTACTTTATGTGTCTCATGGGCTCCTTTCTAAAAAAAGCCCCAGCTTTGGCAGTAAGTAGAGCAGGTTAAAAGAACAAAAGAAGCTGATTTCCTGCCAGTAACTGAGTTTCCTCCTAAGAGTTTGCTTTTGCCTCATGAGACCAAACAGAGCATGTAAATTACAACAGTACCTTTATTTTTGGCACTCTTCAGCACTTCCCTTCAGCCAGAAGGCAACAGTGATGGATAAGAAACCTGTGCACAGCACAGTTTTACCTGTGACATCTTTGCAAACTTCAGCTCATGTTTCCTCCTCTGCTTCACTGGACTGCTCTCCTGCTGAGCACAGAGCTCTGGAGGGCACCATGTTCTCCAGCACACTGCTGACTCCTCTCATCACAGATCCCAAGGCAACTCCTGATGTTTCTCCTCAAGCATCTCCAGTCCCCCTTGCCAAACGCGCCCAGAAAGTTTCCATTAAAGACACAGTGAGTGTGTTTTGGGAAATTGAGAGGATCATCCTGGCCATCCAGAAGAGATTCTTGCAGCAGGAGTCCATCCCAGAGAATTCCCTGTTCCTGGGGGAGCCTGGCTGCAACGTGAGCACCAGCAATGGCACCCACATTGTGCTGCAGGTGGGCTGGAGTGNAGGTGTGGCCTCACCAGTGCTGAGTACAGGGGAAGAATGACCTCCCTGCTCCTGCTGGCCACACCATTCCTGATGCAGGCCAGGTGCCATTGGCCCTCTTGGCCACCTAGGCACACTGCTGGCTCATGTTCATCGGGCAAGTTGAGACCGTAAGTCCTCTGACCAAGGGAATGCCAACAGCTCTGGAGCACTTTATTTCTCTTTCAGGAGGGCAGATCCTTAGCTAGATGTACAGTCTATTAGTTGCTGAACTTCTTTTGGAGAAAGAAATCCCCCTCCTGTGATGGAAAGTTACCTCTCAGTGTGTGATGGGAAGCACCAAAGAGAAGAGGAATCTTTGAGCTCAGGCAGCAAAACTCAAGGGCCTCTCCAAACTTCCCATGCCTCTTCTGGGTTCCCTTTGCAGCTGTCTTTTCTTGAAAGTAATTCCATCATCTCATGCTGACAAATACTTCAATAGCTACCAGTACTGGGGACAAAGAGTGATATCTCTCTTTAGATCCTGAACCAATGGCCGTGTTCAGACCATGCCAAAGTAGAGAAACTCCTTTCTGGAGCAATGACCATTGCTAAGGAATGATCATTGCCCCATCCCTGGAAGTGTTCAAGACCAGGTTAGATGGGGACCTGAGCAACCTGGTCTAGTGGAAGGTGTCCTTGCCCATGGCAGAGGCTTTGGAACTTCATGATTTTTAAGATCCCTTCCAGCCAAAGCTGTTCTGTGATTCTGTGATTTTATGATATGACAAAAAGGAAAAAGAGGAAGACTGGTGTGTTTTCTTTGCCTCCCTGTACAGCAACAAAGATATTGGAGGTTTAATCTGTTTGATTTTTGCTGTCAGGAGAACAGGGAACACCCAAGGACCTGAAGCTGGAAAGCTCTGGTACAACCCTGGAAATACTGATGTGTTTTCTCCTTTCTGTGCTGCAGAACATGACTACCACCGTGGTGAAAACCACCCTTAGGAATGATGCTTCTGCTCAGGGAATAATCCACCACTTGACCGTTGCCAGTCCCATCCACTGTGTGTTTCAAAACAATGTCTTGACTTCCTCTGGGTACACTGCAGAAGGGTGAGGAACAACTCTCTCTGCTTTGAAATTCTGCTGTGTGGTTGAGTGTTGATGTGTTGGGAAAACCCCCAGGGGCTGTGGTTGTATCCAGTGACAGCACTGGGAGCAGTCTGCTGTCCTGGGAGTCCTGTGCTCAGCATGGTGCTTTAAGTTTTAGCTTTTCTATTTTTAAGATCCTGTACTGCATTAGTATGTAACTCTGAACTCTATATAATATAGAGAGTTAGTAAGCTCTCTTCACAGTTTGTTCAGACAAAACAATCCTTCCAGGCCTGAGAACCAAGGTCATCATCACAGCCTCAGGCCTGAAATGTATAAACAAAAGTGGAGGCAGAAGCAAACCAGGGGGCTATGACCTCATTACCTGAAGCTATAATTGGACAATTAACCTCTGATATACAAATAGCCCAAACTTACATCTGTCTGAAAAAGCCATGACCATTGTCCATCTTGGGTGTAGCCTCTGCCAGGCTCCTGCACTGCCCAAGGTGTATCTGTCAAAGGCCTTTAATAAATATCCACTTTATTCTCTAACTCTGCCTAGCCTCTGTTCTAGGCAGCCAGTCCAAGGCATCAAGGAGATCCCTGCTCTGTGCTTCTCTCCTACTCCAACTAATGTGCCAGTTGATCCAACAAGCTTGGCCTTTACCTGGCTAAACCACAGGTGAAAATAAACCTTTGGGAACTGCTGGTTCAGCAGTCAGAACTCCTGTCTCCTCATTGCCTTCCTGGGCAATCCCTTGTAGCAATAAAAGCATTTTCCTGCTTTTGGAACATATCAGTCATGTATCTTTCCACCTGATGTGGGCCTGCAGACTGCTATGTGGCTTCTGAGAATGGCAGTTTTTAACCCTCCACAAATCCTTATTTGGTCAACTTGAAAAGCCAGAAGGTAAATCATGCAAATCCTTTTTTTGTTGTGGAAGGCCCCATTTTCAATTGAGATTGAATCAGAGCCACACTTCACAGAAAATCAAGGCTGTGCTGACAGAAAATGTGACAGCACAAGCCTTTCTCTCATGGGGAGTGTCCTCCCTTCATACAAGTGCACCTCCTCTCTTGCTTATCATCCTGCTTAAACTATTGGCACCAAATCCAGTTTCTGTTTCCCAGCCCTGTCCAGAGATTGTGTTTTTCTTCCTATTCCCCAGCAAAGTCTTTGTGAGGCCACTTTTCTTTGTGCTCTATAATTTTCTCATGCCTTTCACTTTCTGTTCAGATTTTCCCTGTCTCATTTTTTTTTTGGCTCTTCTGCACTAAGCTTTTACTGTCCTTATTCTGAGCTTTCAGACAGCTCATAGTCTTTCTCTTCTGCTCCGCTCAGGTATTTCTCTCTGCCCTGTTTGAATTGCTGAGACCACCCTTTGGATTTTCCCACTCGTGTTTCCCTGCTCTCTACCTTCCCAGCTGAAACCTCAATGCATTTTCACCTTTCCTTTTGAACAGTGTCCTGCCATCCTGGACTGCACATAACCCTTCACTGTTTAAACATGTGGGAAAACAGGCACTGATTTAAGACTTGTCAAATTTGTGGTTGTTAAAGGTGGTTGATTGATTTTTCAGACTTTACACCATCTTTGAGGATTTGCATGGAGCTGGACACTTCAGAACAGAAATGCAGCTGTTTATTGGAAACTCCCCAATCCCCAAAAATTTCAGTGTGTCTGCCAATGAGGATGTGCTGATCAAAGTGGGGATGCAGAGGGCAGACAGCAAGCTCAAGGTGGTTCTCACTGACTGCTGGGCCACTCCAACCAATAATTCAGTGGATCCCCTGTCATTTGTTTTTATCAGCAACAGGTACAGCAATGCCATTTGCAAATACCATGAGCCATACCTTCGGTCTGACAGTGGTACTGACTAATATTGTATTTTAAATGCCTTTTACATGTGTTCTCACCATTCACATGCCCAGTCCCTGTCTATTTGGCCTGGTTACACCTTCTTTGAACAAGAAAGGTAGATATGAAAAGGGATTTCAAAGGGCCATGTGGAAGTTTTTTGACTTTGGTTGTCTTCCTTACAGCTTTGTGAGGGAATTGTGCTTTTAATCTGAAGAAATCACTTGAAGGTGATTTTGGCAGTCAGTAGTAAAAGAGCATTTGAGAAGTGGGTACTTTATCTCCTTCTCTGTGCTTCAGAGGTTTCTCTGTGGTTTCAGCTTTATCAAGAGCTTATGTGCCTCTTGTCAATGAAGAAATAGGTCATTTAATTCCTCACACATGATACTAAAGCAGTCTCTATTGAAAGAGGAGGTTTGTCCATGTCTGGATCCCTGATCTCACCCCAATGTGGTATTTCTTAGGCTCACCTGCCACCTTAAAATACAGGATAATCATTTGGCTCAGTAAAAAATCTGCGTTAGTCCTTTAAATGTGCTGGGTTTTTTTTCAATTTGTGTTTGGTGAGGCCAAGTTTAAATCCTTCTTTCTGTTACTCTTTCCCTTCTTCACCAACCACTTCTCCCATCTCTTGTCCCACTTGGTTACTGTGAGATTAAAGCAGCAAGTAGCCCCTTATCACTGCCAGAGCTGCTTCATGAAGGGTCTGGCTGTGACTTCCTAAAGGAAGGAAAACCTTAAAACCCAAGTTCTGTGCTCCAACCACAGCCTGCCTTCTCTAGCCTTAGCTGCTCTGTGTGGGTTCTGCCTCCCATTTCAGCTGCCCCATCCCAAAAACTTACACCATGCTGCTGGAAAATGGGAATTCAAGCAAAGCTCAGTTTAAGATGAAAATTTTTTCCTTTGTCAACAACTCTGTGGTTTACTTACACTGCAGAATTTGTATTTGTCTGGAGTCACCATGAAGCACCTGCAGGACTGTAAGTGTTTTGCTCTGATCTGCTATTCCCCACTCCTCCCCCCCAAAAACATATTTTTCTCAGTGCCATATGGAGTCCTGCAATGGAATGGAAGGAGTAATGTTTCCAAACAAGGTTTAAAATAACTCTTGAGGTTTCCTTTGTTCTCTGGTGAGGGCAGAGAGGAGTGGGGAAACACTACAACCATATGGAAGTGTCAGCTTTTCTTCCTGTTGTTCATCCTCCTAGAAAAAAAACCATGGAGCAGAGTTGGGGAACCTGAGAACTGGACCTTTCACTCATTTTAAGGATGACTAAAAAGCAATGAAATTAGGCTGGTTAGAAAAGTATCAGCTCAGATGGATGTGTCACAAAATAGGAACTCCCAGAGTTGCAGTGTCAGAAGAATGTCGGAGTAAATTTATGTATTTTTCTGTCCTTTTTTTTTCTTATCCCCTACAGATTTGTTTCTTCAACTGAGAGTTTAGGTGCCAGGAAAGGAAGCTCAGTGTCATGAAGTTTCTAGGGCTGTGACACTAATAGAGTTTATTATGGCTTTTTAAAGCCTGATTGATTTTTAAAGCAATTAACCAAGCCACGTTCTGATAAGAACTGCAGTTTTTAATTGTCTGTGCTACAAAGCATTGCATTGTTTCTTTTTACTTGCACATAAGTGATACACAGCTTTATCTAAAAATGTGTTGCTACCATAGAAATAAGAAAAAATTATGTTTAACTGATGGCTTTTTTTTTTTCTTACTAGCAGACACTTGGGAATTCTCCTCTTCCTCTGCCAACCTTCCTGGCTCTTTTTCTATCAAGGATGTTTTCATTAGCAGTTCGGTGTTCCCCCATTGTTTAACACTTTCCTCTAGCTCTAAATAACACAGTTTAAACCCATTATAAAGCAAATTATCTCTTCCTAAAGGATTTTAAAAAGCTACCAGAAGATGCTTGTTTCCTTTCTCAAAGTATAAGGCTTCCTCCAGATTAAAAAAAAAATAATAAAACAAAAAAAGTAGGGGTAGGAAACATGACTGACAATGGTAAGATTGCTCCAGTTTTTGCAGCTGAGTATGAATATAAATATATATGGGATGCATTTTTCTTTCTCCCATGGAAAATTCACCCCTATGAGAAGTCAGTGAATTCAGTATCTTCGACTGAGGCTAAATTGTGATGTGGGTGAGACAAGCACCAGGCACATCTACACAGGGTGAGCAATGGCTTTTACAAAGAAGGGAGGAGGAGCTGCAGGAGGTGCGAAGATCAAGGAAAATTAGCAAGAGCAGAGGATATTTGTAAATAATGAAAGGTGGCTGGGAAAGTGCCCTGGGTCTGGGATCTGACCCTCTGATCTGCTTCTCTGGGGAACAGTGACTTGCTTCAGGACAGATTTAACTCAACTCTTCACCCACACACTGGATACTTACATCTTGTATTATTTCTTCTTTTTCAGTCTATTTATTCCTTATTTTCTCTGTGGAAGAGTGTAAGGTGCTGCAAAGTTTATATTGAAAAAAAAAATGGACCGGTTGAGGAGAAAAGTAGTAAGGAATGAGTAAGAAAAGTTACTTTGAATGGGAGGAGGAGTCATGTGCCACCACCATGCAGATGTTTGGTGGAACGTGGCTGCTCTGTGACCATGTACCAAAAATTCATTGCCATCAGGGAGCAACTACATAAATGTCTTCTCTAACAGATCCACCTACCTGGGAAAGCTATTTGTGGGCAGACCAAAGTCATAAATAACCACATGGGAATTTTTCTGGGGGCTGACCCAGCTGAAGACACTGTGGCTAGCAGTGGACTGTAGATTTTCCAGTGCAGCCAAACTGGTAATACTGGTAAGACATTCTGGTGTAAACAAGCTGCTAAGACACCCTGCTGATTTTATTGGTCATGGTATGATGCTGACATTTCTCTGGGGATTTTTGTGCCTTTCCAGGAGAGCCACAGTACCCTTTGAATAAAGCCAGTAGGTTTTGGTTCCCATCAGGGACCTTTAGGCTTCGACTCAAAACAAAAAAAGCCAGCAAACAAAAAAAGGGAAGTGCTCAGAAAATGCCTGTGCAAGTGCTGCTCACACAGAGCTGATCCCCAGCATCCCACAGGACAGGGATTGTAGTTCCCAGATTAGTGGTTCACGTGTCACTGAGGTTGTGGGTAGCTTCAGAATGACTAGGCAGGGTCTGAAATCTGCTGCTGCTTTTGCTGGTGCTGGTTGCAATATCTGCTGTGCCTGTCATGGGCAGCAGAAACATCCCAATGAACGTGCTTGCAAAACCCTGGCATTAGTGATAAACTTATTCTCCCATAAGGTTTCTCTAAAATAAACAGAAAGTTAATGAAAAGGTTGTCTGTGTGAAATGTCTGTTCACAGCAGTGTGTTCCAGTGTGACTAATTACAGATTTTATACTGGTTTTTCCCTGATGCTATTTCTTTTGGACTTCCTTTCGGTGCTAATTTCAGTTTAACAGAGCATAACATTAAGGAACAAAAAGCCTGATGGTGAGAGTAGCCCTGGGCTTTCACAGGCTCATCAGAAGGCTTTGTATTTTTAATTAATAAGCCACATGACTTGCTGGAGTTTGAATTTCTTATAAATGCATATTATAAAGCTGGCCTTTCGTAAATATTGGAATGAATACTATATGTATAATTGTACTGTATNCTGATCATTGCAGAGATGCCACACGAGGGCTCGACTCCTGAAGGCTGGAGAAACCATCTCCCTGCACAGAACATCCTGGGGACCCCTGTGTAAGTCAGCTGGTGACTTGTGAACAGACCATCATGCCAAGATTATTTTGTACTGGCAAAGGAACCTGAAGAGGGTTTTGTGCCCCTCTGTATTCCTTGGGAGCAGGCATTCCTGCTGGAGCCACGTGGCAGCGTGGAGAAGCATGTGCCCTCCTGGAGCAGGGACTGTCAGGTTGTCAAGGGAATGTGGAAAGGAAGATGAAGTGCTTTTGTGTGGCTGTTTGCACAGGGTAACAAGTGCAACAACCACAAGACCAAACAATTATTTCAATTGTAAAGTGTGAAAGCAGAGTCGATCTTTCAGATTGCAATCGGTTTCCCAAGTGTTTGCACTGCTGTCAGCCTGCAATTATTTGGGGCTCTGAAGTCCCAAATCAGAGGATGTAAGAGATTTAATTGTGTTTCCTTTGGCTCCCTGGTATTGACTTCATTACCACGGTGAAGGGAAGTGGCAGAGCACAGCTGATGCACAGCACCCTTGGTTAATTTGGTGCAGCACAGGTTAATTGAGGGCAAGCAAGGTCTGATTTGTTATGCACCTGCTTTTTCTACATTTAACTTGAGTGATGCTTTCAAGGGCACCCGTGGTCTCTCATGTTTTCAGTCACTTGGCCCCCTCCAGCTTTAAATTTATAACTTCTTAATGTGAAACACCCATTGAGAGTGTTTTGGCTCACCAATATCAGTCTTAACTCGTGGCTACCATGACTAGACAGTTCATAATGTTCTTGTGGACCTAGGAACTGACTCTGACTTAGAAGAATTTATTTTTCTTCCATTACACGGTCTATTCAGATAAGCCCTCAGTGCTCATTTCTGAATTAGTTCTTAAAAAAAAAAAGAAAAAGGCAATTAATGCAGCTTTCTTTGTTTAGCTCTTACATCAAGTAACTCTCACTCCCATTTTTGCTGGAGAGCCTGATTCATTTCTAATTTTGAAAAAATGGCCATTTCCCAAAAGGGCTTCTGGTGAGAGGAGCTTTCTTTGGGTTGTGCTAAATTGATTTCTAGGAAAAGGTGACACTTCTGGATGCTGTCTCTTATTTCTAGTTTGGATAATCATACCATATTTTCAGTGATCTACATCTCTGTATTGAGGGGGATAACATGAATGATGATGTCAGGTAATGACAGGTGCAAGTGCTGCAGTGAAACATGAAAAACTTTACCTGCTCTGCCAACACTTGGTCACATGTGATGGCAAAGGCCACTGTTCCACCTCCTCAGGAGGGCCTGCTCTGTGTCTGGCTATAGGCTGCCTTTTCCACTGTGCATGTTCTACTTTATTCCTTTGTTTTATGCTGAAATTCAAAAATGAGACTAAATATATTACACAGCACTGCTTTGGCCTGTCTTGGAATGATGTTCTGTAGCTTGAACATTGCTCTTATTGACCTCTGTGGCTGCCAGCAGCTCCCTTTGGCCAAAAACCTTGTCTCTAATTACAGGCATGTGTGCAGTGGTATTTATCTTCTGTGTACCTCAGGCACCACATGAGTGCCTGGCAAAACAAGTGCTGTCCTGAACATGTAAGCAAACAAATGCATGTTTCTGTAGGTGCATCCAGCCTTTGCAGGAAGGAATGATAAAAACTTGTACAAACATGAAGAGAGGCATAATAATAAAGGGAAAGGGGTTTCTGCTTGCAGATTTGGACAAATATATGGCAGTGGTTAAAAGGCAACCAGGAGAACGTTTTCTGTCTGTGATCTGTGGTGCCTTGGGAGGCAGCTGGCAGTGTGGGACTTGACTCTTGCCCTCACTGGGGCATTTGGTGTTGGTTCTTCCCTTCCCCTCTGAGTCTGGGTGCTCTTCCAGCAGGGCACAGGTCTCCTGCAGGTCCTGTGCCCTGTCTGCCAGAGTTGTGCAGACACTGCAGACAACCTCAGTTGGCTCTAAATGACTGCTCAGGTGCAGCATTCAGCCCATGGTGACCAAGCCAGTGTCACTCCACTGACCACCCCAGCCACATCTCTGCTGGCTCAGCTGGGAGCTCAGAGACCCAGCACACACAGAGAATCCTTCCCCAAATTCTCTGTGCCTGCAGAGCAGTTATTTCTATGACAAGAGCAAATCAAGGCATTTTTATAATTATAGATGAATGGAGGCAGGATTAAGATAGGGGAATGCTTTACCTCTAAAGCACTTCTGAAGGTCAGGCAGCATTTTAAAAAGTCACCAGCACTAATTCTTTAATTCTCACTTTAGCTGAAAATCACACTCATGTCTGCAGGGACTCTACTCTGATATGTAAAAAGAGAACATGGTCTGTCCTCACACCCTTTCCATGAGAATCACCTCCCCAGCAGGCTGATACACTTCTGTATCTGTATCTGTGCTGATACACTTCAGCACAGTTCTGTAGTGGCATGTTGGCTAATTAATACGCAGGGCTTGTTTCCCCCTCACCCACTAAAAGATTCAGGAATTTCAAAATTTTTTTCTTTCACCTCCTGATTTTTTAAATTTTTTTATTATTATTTTTTATTTTTTTTTTTAGCATCTTATTTGAAGAGAGAGAATGAGACTGGCATGGGAATTGGACACATCATCCTCATAGCCCTTGCTGTGTTTGGTTTTGTGCTGGGAGTCGTGACCCTTCTCATTTTCCAGTACCAGCGAAAGACAGGAAGATACAACCTCAGGATCAAGTCTGACAACTTCAGCTACCAAGTGTTCTATGATTAGTGATTCACAGGTTACCACATGTGAGTACTGAATTATGATCAGTTGCATTTTTTATCTCATTAGCTCTTCCTGAAATGGTGAAATACTTGTAGGTGACCATTTTTATATGAGAATATTTGAACCTGCTGTCCTTTTTGCTGTGGATAAATGCCATGTAAGTAATAAAGAAATTCCTACTGTTCTTCCCTCTTTTCAAATGATGCAAACTACAAGAAGAGGAAGGAAGTGTTGTGTCCTTCATCATTCTTCATGGCTTTGATCTCAGTTAGAGTAAATGGCACATCACCTTTGAAAACACCAATAAGCATTTCCCAAAAAAAGCCATATAAGTTTTGGGTTTAAACCAGTGTCTAGTGCAATGAAGGAGAGAAGCTTTACCACTCTCTTTATAAATTTTCCTCAGAAGTGATCCCTTTCTGCAAAAGCTTGGGTTGAATTATTACTTTTTTGAGATTTTTTTTTTTTGTGAGAAAGTAGTGGGATGTTAAAGAGCTTGAAATATTGAGATGCATAAGCACTGCTTACATGTGCCTGCAGAGAGTCTGAAAACACAGCTCGGAGGAGACTTAACCGCTGCCACACTGTCTGCCTCTGAAACTTGGGAATTTAACAGCTTTTCAGGATACCACAGGATTCAGCACTTTTTCTGTAGCATTAGTCTGTCCTAGCAGCTCAGCATCATTTGCATGCTTATCTCTTTAAGGGGAGGAGAGAGAAGTGAGAGGGCTGGCAGGCTGAGAAACAGCACCTAAGGCCAGTTCACAGCTCAAGGATGTTTGCTGTGGATGGAATTCTGTTCCTGGAAACGGATTTATTTGCCATTTTTGCTAGAGTTAGTAACCCTTCCCTGGTGCAGGCCTGCCACAGGACAATGCCATGGCCTCAGTGAATGCACTGGAGACATCCTGATGGCATTTGCAGATAATTAACTCACTGAGCACAGTAATGTTTAATATACATTATAGGCAAAGGGGAGGGAACACTTCCTGCTTGTAAGTCTTGAGTGGTCACATTTAGCTGTATTTCCCTGTTTTTCATCCCACAGGCCACCCTCTCACACATCTCTGAGCAGCTCCTGGGAGATGCCTGCAGGTGAGGGTGATGGTCTGGTGGCTTCCCAAGGGCTGGATGTGTCAGGAGTCCCAAGGGAAGGTACCTGGGACTCCTTGGTACAACTCCAGCAGCTGTAGTTCCATCAGGGATACAACTCCCACCGTGGAGCCATAACCCAACATAAAGGGCATTTCGAGGTGCGTTGGATTAAAACCTACAGATGAAATCTCTGAGTCTCCCCACAGAGCAAGAATGGCTTCTCTTGCATTCACCATTCTGCTCACCTGAGTAATACCTCATAGTCATGGGAATTCTGGAGTTGTGCAAAGAGGCTGTAAAGGATATTGTTGATGCCTTGAGAAGGGTGACCTGGAACAGAGACTGGACAGAGCNTTTGTCTACCTACTCTGTGAAGAGAGCTCACTAATACTTAATATGAGGCTCAGAACTGCACCCCTAGGCAGCACAGGATTTGAAAAACATGAAATCTAAAATTTAAAGTCATTATTGTCAGGCTCATAATACTTCTACATCATGATGGAGTCTCAGTTAATGGCTCCTTTTTGGAGCTGGAACTACTCAGCTCCTCTTTCCTACTTATTTACTGTCTTTGGAAGGGAGTTGATTACCTGTCTCAATCCTGATTAATTTAGTTTATATTTTTTTTTTTCCTAGCGGGATCATATCTCATCATGGAGAACTGAAGTTTGTCTTCACTCAACATTTGGCTTTCCTTGCTCTACACAACACTGTCTCTTTCAAACTAATGTAATATATAAAAGGTTTCTTTACCCCGTTTCTCCCCTCCACCTCTTTTTTTTCTTAGCAATCTGGTTCTTCCCTGGTGTTCTAGGAACTCTTTGTGACAACAGCTCCAGGTTGAAGGGAATTTTGGCAGTTTGTCCACTGATAAAATAGAAGGGAAGAAAACAAAGACAGCTGGCTCTCTCTTCAAGTTCCAAGATCTGGTTTCCTCCCTGTGACATATCACTATGTGCTTATCTTAGCATCACTTGTGCCATTAATATTGACAAGCTGCATGTTTCCATTGATATGCAAGGAAGTAAATCAGCAAACCCTCAGAGAGATCTCTTTTTCAGTTTGTGATTCGCTGTTTGCTCAGGGTGAGGTTGAAACTTTGAGCTGCAACAGCTTTGAAGATCTAATTGTGCAACGCCTTAAGTATACAGAAGCTGGGGAACAAGCATTGGATTTGCCACCAAGAAAGGAAAAGCCACTCTGGATCTGGGGCTTGACATTCTCAGCATGAGTTTTTAAAATTTGATTCATTCTATAATCGACAAAGATTCAGTGGAAAAGAAAGAAAAAAACCCCAACAAACTATTTTTGTTGCTGGCAGCCCATGTTTTTCCAGATAAATCAATTGGTACCTGTGTATTCTGCTTAATTAGATCCTAACGATTGTGCAGTCAAGCCACACAGTGCTTCCCACGTAATTGAGAGCTCTCATTGCAAATGAAGAGTTATAAAATTGACCTGAATTTTGCCTGGCTGCAAGAACATCAGTGCAGCAGCAAAGGCTCAGTTTACACGGTCCATTGGGTACAACAACAGTCTCTTCAGCTGGATAAACTGGGGCAAAAATCTCTTCCATGCAGTCAGCATCTCCTGCAGGGCTCTTTCCTGGGCTGCTCTTCTCTGCTGCCCCACATCTCCACCTCAGTGAGTGTGTTGGAAGATGGGAGGTGAAGAGGTGTCAAGAACTTGTCCCACCAGCCCTTGGTTCTGTTTGCTGCAGTCACTCCTTCTACACAGTGATAACCTGCTGTGCCTGGGTCACATCTAATTTAGTCATTTATGAACAAAATAATTCCCCCTTAAGCTCATTATAAATAGCTCTCAGTGGAAATTGGTCCTTAGCTTGAAGTCATGAATGTTTCTAGTAGCCATGACACTGAGGTGCTAATTTTTGGGTACAGAATAGCATAGGAAAGTGGCTTTTCTACCTTCCCAGTCCAATTTCTATTAGGTAGTACAATTACTGGGTAAAAGACTTCCACATTTTGGAAGGTTGTACTGATTGATTTTAGAGCTTTTATATATACCTTTTAAATATATCAATACATTTCAGAGTAATCATTTGCATTCTGCTTTAGATTCAAGTGACTCTATAAGGAGTAAGACATTTTGACTTGTCTTTTCCTTATGGAAATAAGAGTTACCAGATCCTGATCTAAAAAAAAAAAATATCCATTTAGTTGGAAGTGGTGAAACTCTAAATTATCTTCACATCTTAATCTGATGAATGTGGAATCATAGAATGGTTTGGGTTGGAAGGGACCTTAAAGACTATCTAGCTCCAAGTCCCTGCCATGGGCAGGGACACTTTCCACTATCCCAGGTTGGTCAGAGCCCCATCCAACCTGGCCTTGGACACTTCCAGGGATGGGGAGTCCACAACTTCTTTGGACAACATCATAACCATTAGCTCTTGTTATGGAGGAGTCTCTTAATTTTGGTCAATTTGCTGTCAAATGTGAAATGTGTTTGCCTTCTGCACTCAGTGGCAGGATCAGCTATTTTACTATTTTATACTGTAAATATTTTTCTAGTTTTTAGTTACAATTTAGTTACAGATTTCTAGTTTTTACTTACAATCCTGAACTTCTTGGAGGTGACAGGATTAGAGACCTGCCTGTGGATTTTGGTGGAGCTATGCCATTTTCAAAAGCTGAGCACTACTCCTCAGGGTGAAATGTGAACCAGCAGCTTGTATTTGATACCTTGCATGCTCAGCAGAAACTGTTATTTGTGACTGAATCTGTTTATAGGAATTTTGGATCTTAATAAAAGCAGCATTGTAACTTATTGTTGACTTCTGTACTGTTATGTTCTCCTGTGTGACTTACTCACAGGTATTAATGATGTGCTCTTGGTGGATGTGGCAGCTTCTGAACTGTTCCAGGATCAGTATAATGTTCAGAAATCACTGAAAAGATGATACAGAATCTTATCCAAACCCCAGTGGACTGCTGTTACCACCAACTATATACCTGTACCTCCTAAGGGTCTCTTTCTTCATTTCTTTGCAGAGGGTAAACACACTTTAGTTTCACCCTTTTCAGCAAAGACAACCAAAAGAGCATTCAACATTCCCAGCCCAATTTATTGCAACAATGTGGTGATTCAGTCTGAAACTACTGTCACAGCAGCCTCCCCAGGTGTTTAATTTGCACAGTTCTGACAGCTGCTCCAAAAGAAGAATTGAGTGCTCTTTGCTTGAATAAATAGGTCCTTAAAGAGTGGCCAGCTCTGCACAGCTCCTTTATCCCTGAAGAAGTTGTCCAGGGAGTCCCATCCACTGATTCCTTACACAACTGAAAGTTTGCTCTTCTAAAATTCAGTGTTCTGACTCTTTGCCTGGCCTGTACGTGTCAGGCTTGTGAAACCCACCAGGGCACGATCACTGCAGCCCAGGCTGCTGCCAATATTGACATCTCTACCATTTGAAAACATAAATGTAAATAAATAAACATATAAATAAATAAAACCAAATCCCCCAACATTCATTTTATCTATGCTGGTAAGCAACAGGAGTAGTAGTACTTCCTCTCTTTTTGTATTATCACCTGGATTAAGAAATTAACCTCATTGTGTCCAAGAGCCTCATGGATTGCTTTCAGATCCCTGTGCTGCTTTTTCCCCTTTCCACTTTGGCATTGCCCATATTTTATTCTTTCAATGAAGCACTGGCTCTAAATAATTATTTTTTTAAAAATTGACAAAAAATATGTAGACATGAAGATTTAGTTTTGACTTCTCACAGTGTTTCCTAAGAACCACTTCAGGCCAGTGGTGTGCATGTCCCATTGTTCATGAGAACACAACACTGCTGACACCTGATGCAAAACATTCATCACTATTCCTTTCCCCCATATTAATATGCTGCCAAATTCTGGTCCCAGAGGGGTTGGTGAAAAAGCTGAGATATTGGAAAAATTTCCTCATCCATTCAAATAGAAACAAGGCAGGTTTTCAATGCCTGTTTGGAAAGTTTTCATGCAGGCTGCGGAAGGAAACAAAGGAACTGAGAAGGTTTGGCTGCAATTGATCTAAAACCATGACGTTGGCTATGATTTAGTCAAAAGCCTAGAGCAGAGAGCCTCCTAATGGCTCCACAGATCCACAGGCAGAAAATTCCCTTCCCTGCCTCTCCTGCCCTCCTTTCCCCAGTGATTTTTCCTCTGAAATCCACAGAAGGAAGACTTTCAGAGACCTAACACAAATATTTACACACTAAAAACAATCACAGTGCAAGTGTAAAAGAAGAATCGAGAGAAAGCCAGAATATTTGGAGATGGCAAGGAAAAGATCAGAGCAATGAAGTCCAAATTCTATCTGGAAGTTTCACTTATAAAACACTGGTGTAGTGCTTGCGATGGATCTCAAAACATCCACTCACAATATTGTCTCTAAATCAGGTGGTGTTCAATCCTCTCTGTGATGAAGGCTAAAACAATTAAGGATGGTCAGGGCAAATGAGTGTTTCTGCCTAGAAACTGGATTTGGTGACATAATAAATGTAAGGAATGAAATAAAATGTTAGTTTTATCCAACTATCTTTTTGTGGGTTTAGGTGTGTGTTAGAGAGAGTTAAGCACATTTAGGAATGCTGCAATTTTGCAGTGCAGAGAGATGAATTTGAGCTCACTTTTCCCCCTTTTCCTCTCTCTGTTCTTACTGATGAAATATTAATCAGCGTGCTTATTCCTAGGTAATTTTCTCACTTACAAAAATATTCAATACCTTCTGGAAAATTACAAGTATTTGTAGGAACAGGTGAAGTAATAAACATTTATTTAAACAGCAGTAGTTTTCTCCTTTTCCTGCTTTACTACAGAAGTAATCAATTTCAAAAGGAAAGTGGCATTTCTCTTCCACAATATTTCTGTTTAAGCCCATAAAGAACACAATCATTTGACAGCTGCTTTTCTTCTTGGGTCGCTGGGTGTCTGGTTTTGCTACAGGTAACTCTGAGGAGGACCAGAACCTGAAGAAAATGAAAAGAGAAAATAAGCTTTGGCTACTTTATTGCTGATGCAGTGAATATTTGGCAAATTGCTGCATGGGACTTTTTCCTCACCTGGATCGAGCCTTTGGGAAAATCCATGGAAAAAATTAATATAAGCCTTGAAGAGTGCTTGGGACCTCCAGGTCTGGTGGCATTATGGAGTTACTTTCACTGGTATTTGGAGGCAGATCAGACATGGTTCAGCAGGATGTGAGGAGCTGCATTCTCAGCAGGCTGACACAAATCCATCCCAAAAAACCTTCCTCCCTCCAGGACTCTGAATTCCAAGAAGAAGCTGCCCTCATGACAGAGATATTTGGGTAGAATTTTCATTCAGGTATAATTATTCCAAGCAAACAACATCACTACATCCTTGGGAATATGCTGGCAGCTAATTGCACTACTGACAGTGTGGATTCTTCATGGCTTATGCTCAGTAATACTGAAACTCTGCAAATCCACTCAGGAAACGTCTGGCTCTGCCTCTCAGAGTGTCTGGAGCTTTGATATGGAATGTTGGCCACAAACAGTGCTCTTATTTATTAGCTGCCTTTGGCATCTGGCAATTTGAGAAGATGAAGGAAGGGATTCACAGGAATATTTTGAACAAATACAGCTATTATTGGTACGTGGAGACAGAAGAGTTGTGTGTTTGTTCTCGTGCCAGCCTTGAGAGGTTAATTACTGAGTGTTACATATGGACAGTGTTCTCAGGATTATTCCAGCACATTTAATTGTGCACAATAATATGTGTATCATACCTGCCCAGTGAGCAAAATTGTCCACTGGGTTACTCAGCCAAAAATGTGAAAATATGGAGGAACTGGAATTCAGAATGTCACGTTAACTGAATCCAACTTTAAATTTTACAGAGCAGCTCTGGGGCCCCACCTTTGTGTGTGTCTGAAAGGAATACGTCAGGAGTTACAGCTGAACAAGATGTTATTTGCTTCTGGGCATGTTTTTATTGTCCCAGAAAGATTTTCTGCTGATAAGTTGTTTGAGACTACATTTTGTAGCCCATATAAAAATCAGCTGGCTTAGTCACAGGAGATGATAGGTACTGCTGCAAATTTCCTGAGTTTCTTGGCATTTGTTTGACTACCTGTTAGCATTTATTTGACTACCTGTTCTCCTCCTTTCCACTTGATTGGCTACAGCTATGACATCAAATTCTTGAACAGGAGAAAGGCACCTCGGTTTTCTGAAAGATCTGTGAGAAGGATGAAGAGTTTAGTCTCTTCCCTGGAAGGACATCTAACTCTCACCTGAGTTCTAAGAAAGGCAAAGTCAGTATTGCAGGATGTCCACGCTGTGTCTTTGTCCTATATCTTGGATGTCCTGTGTCCTGCACTTCTCCTGTGAGACAGTACTCCCAAAGATGACACATTTCTTATGTACCTCTTGTGGTACTCTCTGTACAGACTGGAGGCTGTGTGATCTCCCTGAGAAAATACATGTTTGGCATCTTCCAGGTTTGTTATTTCTAGCACTTCCCCCAAGATTTAATTTCTTAAACTGATACTGGGATTTTCATGAGATAAAGCCATGCACAACAGAGAAAGGAACTCCTGGGGTGGTCTGTGCTATTGACTCACTGCCTGTCTTTGGCAGTGGAAGATGGAAGTGTCTTCCCATCCATATGAGCAGCTGATATTTGTGCCATGTCTCCGTGTGGTTCATCTCTGCCTCTACTGCTTTGAATTCCCCAGTGTCACTCAGATCCATTCAGCTGCTGTGACTGCCTCTGGTACTTGTCACTGAGAGCAAGATGTGACACACATTTGCCTCATAGCAGCCTTCATTCAGGCCTGTGAAGGCATCTGCTCAGCTTTTTCAAGGAAATTCAAAATTAAGGGCAAGGGATGCAGTTTGAGGTCAATGTGATGGTGCCTGGACTTTTTGAAAGTGGGATGCTGAGTGAAAATACAACCTCCCTCTGTGCAAGTTGCTGATATTTGACATAAGTCCTCATGGCAGCTTCTTGCTGGAATTCCTGCTTCCTTTGACAGAAGATGGATGAAGCAGGAGATAGAAAAAAGGATGAAACAAGGCCTTAAATTGTTTCTGTGATTGTACAGCTTTGGTTTGTTTAGGAGCAGGTATTAGTGACTGTCAGCTGAACAAACTGAGTGTGGTCTAAAGACACCTGCTTGGGGTTTGTTTTCTTTCCCAGACCCCATAAAGATGCAAACAAATCTGTCTCTATTTTAGCACTTCCTCAGGGAGTCAGATGGACTCTGCTAACCTACATCTGACAGAATCCCTTAGCCACACTCTGCACATTTGCTGACACAGGTTTTCTCAGGTTGTCTGTCTAGTTACACACAAAAATCTGCATTTACAGTTCCTAGAGTCAATAAGTGCCTCGTGGTGCCCTTGCAAACCAACCTTACATTATCAACCTGCCCAGGTAGAATCTCATGGAAAGCTTTACTGCATTTCCCCTGCCAACACAGCTTTGACTAATTCACTCAGCACAACCAGGTGAGGTAATGTTCTGCTTCCCAGTTTTCTGAACTCTCTCCTGGGAGCTCACAGTGGTGCCTTTGGCCTCTGCTTTGCTGGGAGAAGATCTGCAGTCACCAGAAGCAGCCCCTCACAGATGGACAGCTGTGAGCAGCTGTTTGGAAGAGATACACAGAGGGATTTGAACTGGCAGAGATCAGGAATATGGCAGCTGATAAAACACCATCCTCTGAGGTCACACCTGACCAAACCTTCCTCCTGGAGGTGCCCTGATTGAGGATCAGCCATCCAGCCTCTGACCCCTGGGCTGGCAGCAGTGGCTCCTCCAGCTGAAGGGAGAGGGCAACCGTCCCTCTACCTTTTCACAGAGAAACTCTCTGCCCTTCTGCCAATGGGGTTTGGGTTTTATTTTTTTGCTAATCCTGCCATGGCTTTGCCATGTGCTGGTGCCAGTGGCAGGGGAGTACCCAAGGCAGGCAGAGGACACTGTGAGAGTGGGGAGGCCCTGGCACAGGGAGTCCAGAGGAGCTGTGGGTTCCCCATCTCTGGAAGTGTCCAAGGCCGGGTTGAATGGGGCTCTCAGAAACCACTTCTAGTGGAAGGTGTCCCTGCCCACAGCAGAGGGTAGGAAAGAGATGATCTTTAACTTCCCTTCCAACTCAAACCATTGAATGAATCTATGATTCTAAGTCCTAAACTAATCTCCTATGTTTAATTCCTGCCCTGTTCTGTAATGTTGCAAAGTCAATTTCCTCCTTTTCTTTCACAGATTTCATAATCACAAAACCAGGGGCAGGCAGCTGCACTGCACATGCCAAGGTGAGCCAGTACTGAGTTACATGTGGACAAAGTGCCTTTGTCACATTATTTCCTTGTCACATGATTTGGCACTGATGGATTTTCCTTCCCAGAAGAAGGTGGAAACTGTTCAGCATCAGAAACGAAAGTGTTGTTTTGTTCTCAGTTCTGCAGTGATTCATTCTGCAGTGAGAACTCTCCAGCAATCTGGCAAATTATTCTGTTTATCTACCATGCAGAAGAAGACATATAAATAACTGTTCAAAGTAGTTTGAAACCATGTCCCAAGAACAGCACAGGTTCTCACATTCTTTCCTGACAAACAATAAATAGTCTTGGGCTTTGGTAGTTTTGGGTTTTTTTTTTTTCCTGTTGTGACTATACTTATATGTCAAGTTTAAACTTCTTAAAGTATTTTATCATTTCTGCCATATTTTAAAGACTGATGACATGTCTTGGCAGGGTACATTTGTTACAGCACACTATATATCATATGCTTTTGTACCACAGACATATGTAAATCTCAATGTGTGGCTTTAGCTGACAAAGGGATTTGCAGAGCCCTGTGGAAGAAATCTCTATGTGATAAAGAGATCACACAAAACATATAAAGAGCATTTTTCCCTAGGTGCCTGACCTGTAACTACCTCTTAAGTCTGTGCAGGTGGTTCTGACCACAGGACAGAAATTTTTTACTCATTTCTCCACACCTTTCTCAAGCTCTCCCTTTAAAACAGCAACAGGTACAAAAAGTCACTTGTTCACAGTTTGTTGCTACTCACTGTGTACTTTTATCTGATAAATACATATTGCCTGTGGATTACTCTTTCCTTTGCCCTGAGGCAAACAACACATTCCCATAGAAATCAAAGGACATACCACTTTCTTTACATAACTGGAAGCTCAGTTATTTCTATGCTTCTTCAAGTGGAAATGGCATCTGTAATACAGATCCTGTTCTGTGGCTTGAATCACTCAGCTGAATAATGGGCTTTATACAAAAGCATGCAGTGATAGAACAAGGGGGAATGGGAATCTAAACCTACTGGCCTTCAAAGGGAAGGACAGTAGGTTTAGGTCAGATGTCAGAAAGAAATTCTTCCCTGTGAGGGTGGTGAGGCACTGGAAGAGGTTGCCCAGAGAAGCTGTGGATGCCCCTGGATCCCTGGAAGTGTCCAAGAGGAGGTTGGAAAAGGCTCTGAGTAGTCTGGGATAGTGAAAAGTGTCCCTGCTCATGGCAGGGTTTTGGAACTTTAAGGCCCCTTCCAACCCAAACCATTCCATGATTATATGAAATAACTCATCTCTTATTGCAGCCAGTGGCACAATTTAAGAACTCGTGGTCACATGGGCTGAACTCAAAGAGGAAAAGCAGCCCTCTGTAGCTCACAGGGTAACCTCTGCCAGAAGTGAAGGTCCAAAGATTGGAGAGGAGGGTAGTGCAAGTCTTCCTTCATGTAGCTTTTCCTCTGCTGTGCACTTGAATCTACTCTCAAAAATAAAACTGAATACACCCTCAGTAGACATTCCAGCCCATCTGTCCATGATGTCTCTAGAAGGCATCCCATGGCCTAAAAGGGATTTGGGACCTGATGCACGTGGGCAATATTTTAGCTTTTCCAACTGCTGCATTCACAGAGGTGGATGAGCTCACACTTTGTACATTCCCATATTTATATGCAATGACGAATTTATTTACAACTGATCCTTAGAGATGATGTAATTACTCTTTTTATTGTTCCCGTTTCTGTTGATAACGATCTGGTGAAGCTGTTGACTCTCTGCTCACATTGCTGCAGGGAATTTCCCCAGCCTAGAGGGACAAGTCAAGGACAGCCATAAGTGAGGTGTGTCATTGTTTTCTGTCCTTCCCCTCCTCATTTTTTCACCAGTTTTGACCAGCTAGAAGGTGAACAGAAACTTTCTTAATTAAAAGTGCACTATAGATGTGCCTTTTTGAGGCACCTTGTTGTGTGCTTTTTTGAGATATCTTGCTGTGTGATTTCATCACAACTGAAAACTGCTTTTTCATTCCTGCTCATTCAAAATTCCTCTGTCCTCCTCCTTACCCCTTTCACCTGGGGTAGACAGAGTCCTCTCCCTCCTCAGCCCACAATAGTTTGGCTGAAAATACTTTGAAAAATTNTCCTTCACCCTGAGGCAAACAACACATTCCCATAGAAATCAAAGGACATACCACTTTCTTTACATAACTGGAAGCTCAGTTATTTCTATGCTTCTTCAAGTGGAAATGGCATCTGTAATACAGATCCTGTTCTGTGGCTTGAATCACTCAGCTGAATAATGGGCTTTATACAAAAGCATGCAGTGATAGAACAAGGGGGAATGGGAATCTAAACCTACTGGCCTTCAAAGGGAAGGACAGTAGGTTTAGGTCAGATGTCAGAAAGAAATTCTTCCCTGTGAGGGTGGTGAGGCACTGGAAGAGGTTGCCCAGAGAAGCTGTGGATGCCCCTGGATCCCTGGAAGTGTCCAAGAGGAGGTTGGAAAAGGCTCTGAGTAGTCTGGGATAGTGAAAGGTGTCCCTGCTCATGGCAGGGTTTTGGAACTTTAAGGCCCCTTCCAACCCAAACCATTCCATGATTATATGAAATAACTCATCTCTTATTGCAGCCAGTGGCACAATTTAAGAACTCGTGGTCACATGGGCTGAACTCAAAGAGGAAAAGCAGCCCTCTGTAGCTCACAGGGTAACCTCTGCCAGAAGTGAAGGTCCAAAGATTGGAGAGGAGGGTAGTGCAAGTCTTCCTTCATGTAGCTTTTCCTCTGCTGTGCACTTGAATCTACTCTCAAAAATAAAACTGAATACACCCTCAGTAGACATTCCAGCCCATCTGTCCATGATGTCTCTAGAAGGCATCCCATGGCCTAAAAGGGATTTGGGACCTGATGCACGTGGGCAATATTTTAGCTTTTCCAACTGCTGCATTCACAGAGGTGGATGAGCTCACACTTTGTACATTCCTATATTTACATGCAATGATGAATTTATTTACAACTGATCCTTAGAGATGATGTAATTACTCTTTTTATTGTTCCCGTTTCTGTTGATAACGATCTGGTGAAGCTGTTGACTCTCTGCTCACATTGCTGCAGGGAATTTCCCCAGCCTAGAGGGACAAGTCAAGGACAGCCATAAGTGAGGTGTGTCATTGTTTTCTGTCCTTCCCCTCCTCATTTTTTCACCAGTTTTGACCAGCTAGAAGGTGAACAGAAACTTTCTTAATTAAAAGTGCACTACAGATGTGCCTCTTTGAGGCACCTTGTTGTGTGCTTTTTTGAGATATCTTGCTGTGTGATTGCATCACAACTGAAAACTGCTTTTTTCATTCCTGCTCATTCAAAATTCCTCTGTCCTCCTCCTTACCCCTTTCACCTGGGGTAGACAGAGTCCTCTCCCTCCTCAGCCCACAATAGTTTGGCTGAAAATACTTTGAAAAATTATAAAACTGAATTCTTGCAAGGCTGGAGTGTATCTGGTAAATTCACTACACCAGCAAGATTAACCTGCTCATGGTGTCAAGAAACCAGAGTTTGGATGGTAAATCTCAACAAAACCAGAACCCTCCTCGGTTTTATTCTTTTATACACAGAAAAGCAAAGATATTCTTTACTTGGAGAAAGGAGGGAAAGCTTTGAGATATTAAGGGAGTTTGGAGAGCCAACCACAATGGGTCAAATCTCAGGCTTTATGGGATAAGAGTGGATCCTTTCTGGAATCCTGCAGGAATATCTTTGGCTGAATCACTTAGTGGAGAGAAGACCAGCCTAGGATAGAAAATATGTTTTTCCAGTCAGATAATGAACCTCTAAATGCTCTTCCTTCTACCCCTTCTATTTCTGTACTGGCAGCAATAACAATGACTTTTAATTTCAAGTGGCATGAGTTTGGGGAAGTGTTGCTTTCCAGTGCTATTATGCAGGAAATAAGCAAACCCACAAACCTGTCTATAGCTATAAACAGATAATGAGACTCCCTTCCAGCCTGGCCTCATGGAGGCTTGCTGTGCTGTGAACTTCAGCCTGGAGATTGTTTTGTCCTGCTCACCAAGAGATCTGCCACTCCTGGGAGCTGCTCTGCTTACCTGTCCCCAGGTGACTCTCAGCAGTGAGGGCAGGGGTTTTACAAAACCACATTTGGGACAGGGGAAAGATGCTTTTAAGTGTCTGCACATCACAGTGCAAACCAAAGTGTTTATAACGTGACTAGAGGTGAGACGAATTTTAGCACATCACCTGAACACGCCAGTGGGATGTGCTCTGTTTCTAGTTGGGATCTGCCTTTTTGTGTTTGGAGGAGTTGGGCTGTGGCCAAGCCATGGTTTTCTTCCCAAACCTCCTCTCAGGCAGTGCAATCCTGGTCCCCTCCTTCATCCCTCAGGTTTTCCTTATCCCAGTGCAGTCAGCCACAATGTGCCACCACAGAAATGGACAATGGGAAAAGCCCTTGATCCTGCTCTCAGGCTGGGCCATGAGTTTTTTACACCCAGGAACAAGGAGGAAAAAAATGTGCTGAAGAAAAAGCAAACACAGATCTGCAGTGATAAGATCAGAAATGGCAATGGTGTTTTTTGTTCTCCTCAGCTGAACGCAGGTTCTGACCTTTGTGGGTTAATTTTAGAGACTTGACTGCAACTTTCAGGCAGTGTTGCTTGTTTGGACAGCACCTGTAGAGTAAATTGGAGCCAGATTTATGAAAATACTTCCTCTCAGCCAACAAAACCCACACTTAAATAATAAATCTATAGGAAAATACATTTCAAGAGTACTTGAATTATTGCTTCTCTTTAAATATCTGGGACATGCACTTTTCTTTTACACTTGCACTTTCCCCATAAATTCTATTCACCTGCTGTTTGAGTCACTCAGGTTAGAAGGCAGTTTTCACCTATTAACATTGCAATGTGTGGATTCAGGATTGCCAAATAAAGGAGAGGCTCCTTCCTTGGCTTGTTTCCCTCTTCCCTTTCACCACATCCACCAGTGTAACTTCCCCCTTCCTTGTTACGTAGCAGAGCTGAACAGAAAGTTGGCACAGGNAGATAAGAATTAATAAACATCTGAGTCCAAACACAAACTGCATCTCTTGAGCATTTAATCCTGGATCTAACAGAAGAAAAAGATAACAAACCCACATCATCCTACCTGGCCTTGAACATTTCCAGGGATGGGGCAGCCACACTCTGGGCAACCTGTGCCAGGGCCTCACTACCCTCAAAATAAAGAATTTCTTTTAAATATCTAATCTAAACCTACCTTCTTCCAATTTGAAGCCGTTCCCCCTTGCCCTGCCACCACCTGCCCTCATAAATAGTGTCTCTCCACCTTTCTTGTAAGCTGAATTCTCTGCAGCTTCTTACAAGACTAAGTCGGAATTTGTAGCCAGTTTTCACTTTTTGAGGCTGAATTCACTGCTCCTTTTGTGTCTTCAGCAGTAACTGGGAGACAGAGGCAGCAGAAATGCCAAGTAAGAGAATTTAATAATTTGTGTCACAGTAGAGCAGAAGGGGGCAGATTGGCAGTGGAACCACTGTGCTTTGTAGGACGTGACTGTCCCTTTCCCAAGGAGATCACAGTGCAAAAAATGGCAGTGGAAGAAATAATCTGTATGCAAAATGCCCTGCCACTGATCTAAGAAATATTTATGGGCTTTTTTTTTTTTTTTATGCCATGCAGTAACACATCTCCCATGCAGTAAAATATGTCGCGTCACAGAAAAGGAGATTACTCACCAACAGCCTTTGTGATTTACATTTCACGTGTGCACACATTTCTGTATTTTCTCTATGCTGTGAGGACACAGATGTCAGGAGAACCTCAGCACTGAGGCTTTTTCATTTCTGTGACTCCTGGAGCCACCTCCCCTTAGGCCCCACACACAGGGGCACTTTATCACCTCCACACCCATTCCATTTTGCACACTGGTCTCCATTCACCCTCAGAAAACTGTTGATCAGAGAGACACATGGTGGAGAATGAGCAATAAATGTGCACATGCAAAATGTATCTCAAGGTACTCCAGTCAGCAGTAGGTAACCATTTCTTCCTTTCTTGAGGAAATACATTTACAATCCTAAAGCTTCTCTATTTCTGTCCACCTGCATCTCTCCACAACTTACATTGCTTTCAGAAAGTAAATAAATAGAACACATATCCTCATGTTGTTCAATCACTTGCATTTATTTGGGTTTTAAGCTTTCTTCAGGGAAATAGAAAGTTTTGAAATTTTGAAATTGAAATAGAAATTGCTTGAAATTTCCACACGTCAGTTCTTCACCTCTTGTGGCACTAATTGAAGTCCTGCACTAATTCAGGTGAAAGCTTTCCATGCCAGATGTGGGCAGATTTTTAGTCTCTAAGGAGTGGTATCCCTGGTTAGCAGGAAATCTTTGTGGAAGTACTTCAGAGAGAGATCTGACCACTAAATTTCTCTGTTAATAAAACAAGGGAAATCCATCTCAGCAAAACCCTTGGGGCAGATTAATTCTGAAATGTAGCCAAATCATGTTTCCAGAACGTTCTGAAAATCTCAAATGGCAGCTGCTGTAAAGATGCAAACTTTGGGTTTGTTTCATAATCCTTAGGCACTGAAATCAAATGACTGCCAATGTCAACATGAGCTTGGAGGACTTGAATGGATATTTTAATTATTTTGAGTATTTAATTAATAATTAACTAATAATTGATTTATAATTAATATATTTAGAATATTATAATAATATCTCTACACTACAATATAATAATAACA
>VXBB01017647.1:11305-30387 GCA_013399915.1 Illadopsis cleaveri | reverse complement strand
AAAGGAAAAAGGAAAAAGGAAAAAGGAAAAAGGAAAAAGGAAAAAGAAAAAAAGGAAAGAAAAGGAAAGAAAAGGAAAGAAAAGAGATTTTTTTGGTTTTTTAAATGCTATGTGTCATTTGCTGTATGTCAGTAAAAACAGGCTTATGGTCTCAAATCTGAACTTGATTTCTTCTTCTGATTCATGAAAGATTTCTCCTTTCAATACAAGTTAAGTGTCACCAAAAACCAGTGGTGCTTCTAAAATACTAAGAATTTGACTTAGTAAACTCTGCAGCCAAGTTTCCATGGCTGTCATTTCATAGAAAATCCTGGTTTAAGAGAGTAGGGAGTGGCATTTCCCACCCTGTCCTCCATAGCTGGCAAGCTCAATAAAGGTTATTTGCACGTGAGTAGGACCTGCGAAGGTCAGGGAAGGGGTGTAGGGTCAAAAACTACCCTGGTGTGTGGAGTCATATCTCCAGAGTTCCCAGCTGAGCATGAATTAGAGACTGGGTTTGGTCGTATGGAAGTCCAAGAGAGAGAGGTCTGACAACATGGACCTCCTAAGCAGAAGGAAAACGTGATTTCCAATTATTTAAGCAAGAGAAAATAGCTTGTATTTATTCTTTAAGAATTCCAGTTAGATCTGTAAACAAGTGGTTGCTGAGAAAAGATCTGACTGAGTCAGGAGTTTCTACATCAAACATGGCACAAAGCTGAAATTGCTGCCTCACACCAGAGAACAATACCCTTAAGCTCATTTCAAGGAATATTTGTCTTACTTCCCTGTCAGACTGAAAACCAAAATGAAACCAATTTTAGAAAGCAGCTGCTGAAGCAAAATCTGGGATTTATGCAGTTACAGGTGTGCCAAGTCTTGCAGGTCTATAAAAAACTTGAAAAAGAATTAGGTAAATAATGATCTTCCTTCTCCAGGCCTTGCTCTGCCCCACTCCACTCCATCCCACCCTACTCAAGCATTCCTCTCACATAGTGTGATTGGAAAAAAAAAAATCTCACTGCAAATGATTTAATGAAGACTTTTTTACCAGGATAAACCTTCAGGCAGGGTAGGGTATTAAAAATATGACAAAATATAAATGTTTAAGTCGTTGATGAGCCCCAGGCACAGAGAGGCAGGTTTGACATCACTGAGTTAAAACTGTGACCCAGATTTTGGTCGTCCCAGCAGGGACTGTCCGTGGCAGCTGCCTGTAGTTAGGAGGAGTTTACCTGCTAAAGAAAATGGGGATAAACTCAGCTAAGAATGACAAGCCTGGCCATCCAGTATTGTCCACCTGATTCAAAGAAGTGAAATAATGGAGATTTACAACCACTCCAGTCTCTTCACAGTATTGCAGAACCAATGGCTGGAATCTGTTTGGTGCACTTCTAGCAATTTGTTTTTCTAATACAATAAACATGCAAGTTAGAACTGAATATTTAAACATTTTCTCCTAAATAATTAATAATACCGGAAAATATGGAGGGAAAAAAAGGTGGATCTATGGATTAGGGCAAGACTTTTGGACCCAAGGCTCCTCAGTTCTGGATCTTAGTCATGCATTGCCCAGACTCAAGGGTGGAATATTTTACTTATTGAATACCCTGACCAAAAAGTTGTTCAGATGTGTTGCATTGCTCACTAAATTCTTCCTGTCTTTGGCTCACCTTTGGATCACACTTCTACCTGGCTCCATGAAGGAAAGAAAAGCAAGCGTGCTTCAACAGAAAACGTTGGAATTTATTACAGAACAGGTCAGGTGTGAGATTTTTCGTTGCCTTGGCTGCGGTCCCAATGTGCGTGAGGAACTTGCAGGGGCTGGGACGCAACAGTTGCAGCCTCGCCCCTGTTTAAATTACCAAAGTGTTCCATTCAAAAATGTCACTCCCAGGCACAGGACGAGCGCTGCAAGCAGGGGAAGACCCAACATGGGCACTCGGAATTGCCTCTGGCTTTTCATCCTCTCTCTCAACCTCTGTGAGTAAAAAATCTATTTGATTATTTATTTATTTATTTTTATTTATTGTCGCTATCCATTTAGAGGATGTCCCTGAGAAACATTCAAAAGTGATAATCAGGAAAGGGGGGCTGCTAAAAATAAATATAAAATGCAATAACATTTGTGTTATCATATTTACAGGATTGTGGGGTTTATTTTTTTTTTTTTGTCGTTTAGCGTTGGATTTCAGCAGATATTTTAGTAGAGATATAAAGCTGTAAGTAGGTAAAAGAATGAGAGCAAAGTATTCAGGAAACTCATCTAAAAGATCAAACATGCAGCGTCTGACCAGATTTTATGACTTTTGTTACCCCTAATCTTAGTTATGAATGATGCATTTTGCCAATTTTTCTCCTCTGAAAGACTCTTTAGGAAAAGACACATTAAAAACATGGATTAGGTTGTATTAACTGTGCTATGTTTTCACTGCACTGCAAGAGATTTAAAAAAAAAATCTAGACATTCAGAGGGCTGTATTATTTTATTCTTAATGTCTGGTTTCATGCCATTCAGTGCAGATGAACACAAGTTTCTTGACTGATCAATACCTGCTGTTAAAAATCTGACAGATACAAACACAGGACCTTACAATTCAAACTGTATTTGGGTGTAAAAAGATACCAGTCTGTAGGAAGAATCTTGAAAAATATGGTTTTTTACATTACAAGTTTCTATATAGACATCAAACAATATGAAAATACCACCTTCATTTTACAGGTGAATAGAGTCAAAATCAGTTAACTGATGTGGTTCTTAGGAATTTGATAGAGGTGCTCCAGTACACCCTGTCTGAGAATCCTCTCAGTTTCATTCAGCCAAACCCAAAGATACAAGGTTATAATTAAGTGTTGCTAAGGAGTAAAACTGCAATAAGGCAGAAGGATATGCATGGGATTTTAACAGGAACAAAGCCACTCTTCAAAATCAAAGTTGAATTACCAGATCAAGTAAATTAAATAAGTCCAAATTACCCTTAATATTTAATCACAATGGAAAAAGGGTTTAATTTTCCTTTTAAACAAACTTTGGGAGTGTTAGAAATGTTGTCACCTTCACACTTGCAAACTACAGGAGCTGAAATTTATTTGTAGTTGGAAATAGAGGTAAACACAGGAAGGCAATGAATTTTCACCCAGGATTAATATGATTTAGAACATCAACAGAAAGATATCCTCAGAAAAAGTTGTTCTCTCCTGTCTGACAGCAAGTAATTAGAAAAGAAATAAATGCCTTGCAAAAAAAAAAAAAAAAAAAGAAATTGAAGCAATAAAATATACACAAAGAGGTAAGGAGAAAATTATGCAGAAAAATGCATTGCACTAATTTTTAATTTTCCTGTTAATTCTCCAGGAGTTTTACTTTAGAGCAATCATAGGATCACAGAATCATTAAGGATGGAAAAGACCTTTAGGATTGAGTCCAGCCTTAAACCTAAAACTGATGAGTCCACCACTAAAACCCTTCCTTACTTTAAATGAAATAATATTTACAAAAAGAAAACTGAAAATTGAAAACTGAAAAAATGTAGGCTAGGAATAGGAAGGTAATATAAATCTGTATATTTATACTAAAAAAAAGTATTACCAGGAAATTGGTAAGATCTCCTCAAATTTATGCAAATGGAAAAGGAAGTAACAGATATTTCATTGCAGTGGAAGAATAGCAAAGAATATGAAACTGGAAACGAGGAAGGAAAAGGAATAACAATGAAGATGAGAATGTTAAGTGATTTTTTCGCACAGGAACAAAGTCACACTTGGTAGACTATTAAAGTACTTCACAGAATTACAGGGTAGCAATCCATAATCCACATTTCTGAAATTCTGACAGGTACTGTAACAGCACTGGAGGAAGGAAACACAACGAAACTGAAAAAATGTAGGCTAGTCGATGTCTTGAGGAGCACAAAAAATGACACCAGCCCTGGCCCAGCTGCAAACAGCTCAAATGCCTCTGTGCCAGAGCCCAACACCCCAACAAACAATTTCCTCCTGGACACAACCTTGCTGTCTTCCTCCACGATGAGGATGATGGATGGAGAAGGGAGGATGGTCACTACACCCACAACAACCATGAGGGAAGGGAGTGCATTGGAGATGTCTGCTGAGAGCAGTGCAGCATTCCCAACAGCAGGAACTAGCACCACTGCCCCCAGCATGGGCACAGAGAGTGGCACTTCTTCCTCCCCACCTCTCAGCTCAGCCACAGTGAGACATTCCTCATCCTCGTCCTCGTCCTCCTCCTCGTCGTCCTCCTCCTCTCCCAAGGTCTCCCCAGCCGTGACTCCCAGCCCACAGCAGAGCAGCACCAGCAGCATCACTGAGATGTTTTTGGCCACCACATCCCACCCACCCACAGCACTTGTGTTCTCTCCCTCCTCCACTGCTGGCCTTACAGGAATTGAGTCGGGTGCTGTGACAGCAGAGCCCACCATGAAAATCCCAGCTCCTGCCATACCCAGCACCAGCCCAGGGCCTTCCACCTCTGGCACCTCTTCCATGGGCTCCCCAGCTGTGGCTCCACAGCAGAGCAGCACCACTGGGACACCCAGGGCCACCACATCCCACCCACCCACAGCACTTGTGTTCTCCTCTCCCTCCTCCACTGCTGGCGTTACAGGAATTGAGTCGGGTGCTGTGACAGCAGAGCCTGCCATGAGCAGCCCATCTCCTGGCACAGCCAGCACTAATCCAGGGCCTTCCACCTCTGGCACCTCTTCCATGGGCTCCCCAGCTGTGGCTCCACAGCAGAGCAGCACCACCACTGGGACACCTTTGGCCACCACATCCCACCCACCCACGGCGGTCTTGTTCTCCACTGCTGGTGTCACAGGTGTGGAGCTGGACACTGTGACAGCAGAGGAGGTGACACCCAGCCTATCCCCTGGCACAGCCAGCACTAATCCAGGGCTTTCTGCCTCCATCACCTCTCCTGCCTCACACACCACTGCCTCCAGCCCTTCATCCACAGCAGGCAGCAGCACGGCGACACCAGAACCTCGACACACCCTCACACAGGGACAGCCCCCGGTGGAGGTGACAGAGGTGACAGCCACCTCACCTCCCACGAGGAGCCCCTCGCCTGCCACAGCCCCTGCAGGCAGCACTGCCACCGTCCTTCCTGGAGAAGGGGAGAGTTCCACCACGAAGCAGGGGATCAGGACAGCTGAGCCCACTGCCAGCACCTCCTATTCCCTGCCTTCCACATCCTTGGCAACCCCATCCACAGTGAGCCTTAGTAAATCAACATCTGTTAATCCTCCTTTTACTGGAACTTGCTGTGAGTATTTTCACACATGATACTAAATTTATTTTGCTCTATTTCTGGAAGGGTTGAGTATAATTTTCTTTCATTACTGTTATTTTTGGTTGGAATTCGAGCTTTTTTCAATGTCGTTATTTAAGTTGGGTATTTAATCCAGGAATATGAATCCCTGCATCTATCTGTTTTCTGAAAAGCTGCAGTTCCTGTCTGGAGTTGTTTTTGAAATGACACACCTTGTTTTAGGCAGTGCCACAGGGGTAAAATGCTATGTAGTTATACTGCATAGACCAAGTTAGGTCAATGGGAAATTTTATTGGGTTTTATTTGTTCTTATTGGTTTTTACTGGTTTTTACAGTTTTTATTGGTTTTGTTGATTTTGTCCTTGAAATTTCCTTTTATGGAATACTAGAGGCAGTTCCTTCATTGGCAGAATCCAGTTGAATTTTTTTTTTTTTTGCTAGATCAATTCTTATTTGTTTCAATACTAATTCTTTCCTAGCGTATCTTTAATTTTTTTGCCAAAGGGCTATCTGCCCATATTTAAAGAATATGCAGTAACGAACCTCTCATCATTTTTCAATGGATAAAAAAGCAAAGCAAAGATGGAAAAGGGGAGAATGCAGCCTTTTTGTACTCTGCACCCAAAAAACAAAGGCAGCATGACTTCCATTTTTAGTGCATCATGGTGTTCTTCAAGATCCGTTAGTCCAAAGGGTTAATCCTTCCCTGATCTGGAGTCACAGTGTGCATGGAATGCAGTGGGAGATATGCACACACACAATAAGGTACAACTTGGTCTCTGACAGTGGCTCGATGGCCAAGGACAGCCCAGTGACCAGTGGCTCCTCAGGAGTCACTCCTGGGACTGTTTAATGTCCTTGTGGGTGACACTGACAGCAGGGTTGAGGGCACCCTCAGCAAATTTGCTGATGACACCACACTGTGTGGTGCAGTTGGCACTGTGGAGGGAAGGGATGGCATCCAGAGGGGCCTGGACAGGCTTCAGAGGTGGTCCCCTGTGAACTTCATGGAGTCCAAGTGCAATGTCCTGCACATGGGTCGGGGCAGTGCCAAGTGCAAACAAACACAGGCTGGGCATGAACGGACTGAGAGCAGCTCTGAGGAGAAAGACCTGGGGGTGCTGATGGATGAAGAGCTGGGCATGACTTAGCCAGCTGCCCCCAACAGCCCAAAAAGCCAAAAGTGTCCTGGGCTGTGTCCGAAGCACACTGGGCAGCAGGGGAGGGGGAATTCTGCCCCTCTGCCCTGCCCAGGTGAGACCACACCTGCAGAGCTGCTTCCAGCTCTGGGGCCCCCAACATGAGAAACACGTGGAGGAGGTCTAGAGGAGGTCACAAAGACGCTTAGAGGGCTGGGACACCTCTGCAATGGAGACAGCCTGAAAGAGCTGGGGCTGTTCAGCCTGGAGAAGGCTCTGGGCAGAGAGAATCCCTTCCAGTACCTAGAGGGGACCTACGAGAGGAACTTTGTGCAGGGGCACGTAGTGACAGGACAAACAGCTTTGAACTGAAATTGGGTAGGGCCAGAGTAAATAATAGGAAGAAATTCCTCCCTGTGAGGGTGGTGGGGCACAGGGTGCCCAGAGAAGCTGTGGCTGCCCCATCCCTGGAAGTGTTCAAGGCCAAGTTAGACAGGGCTTGGAGCAACTGGGATAGTGGAAGGTGTCCCTGCCCATACCCAGATGTTTTTTAAGGTTCTTTCCAATCAATTCAGTGATTTTGTGATATGATTCTGTGTTTCATATCTTTATAGAAACGTTGCAGAGACTTCAGTATTTCCCTAGGCCATCAGTTTCCCATTAATACTTTGTTCCTTAAAGACACACAGACTATAACTACGAGTTTCACAAGGATTTCCTTTCCTGCTTTCCAGCCCCTATCACTTTGTCCATCCAGCTGCAGAAAGTGACCAGCACAGTGATACAGTTCAGCTGGAAACCTCAAGGTGGCACAGGAGACAGCCCTTACACAGTGAGACTGCTGGGAAAATCGGGAGAGATGGAGGAGAGAACCCTAAATGAAACAAGCATTTCCTTTGAAAATCTGCTTTCTGATCGTCAGTACCAAATATCCGTGGATGTTTCAACTTGCTCTAAGAATGTCAGTACCTCCTTGACAGTTCAGACAGGTATTTCCTCTGGAATTTTTTTCTTTTTTTGTTAGCAAACTAACACATTCATGGCCTGATCATGAAGCCCTTTTACACTGAGCACCTACCTGGACATGAATAAGCTACATATTGAAATGAATAGGCAAAAGGAGGCCAAACCTTCAGAAATTTGAAGTCAGACTGCAAATTTTTCATGGGACTAAGATCCAGAGCCTGACTTGGCACTCCTGCCAAATTCAAAACTTTACTCAGCTAGAAGCACAGTGGTTCAATGTTCTCAAGCCTCTCCCAGCTCCATGCACTTTAATTCCCAAGCCTTACTTAGCTGAGAAACCATTTTTAAATGATAACTTCATTTTGTCCAGTTATTCCTTCATATATCCACAGCTGCTGAAGTCTACAGGGGAACCACTAGGATTAAGAATGAAGTTTTCAAGCCTGAATATAAGAACAAATCAAGTACAGAATTTATGGAGTTTGAAAAGAAGTTCATTATGGAGGTATTTTGCTTAGAAACTCTAAACTAAAATTTTATTTTCTGTTGAGCTTTTCCTAGTGTAAATAATCATGAGCATCTGGGTATGAATATCTTAAATATGGGTGGGAAAGATTATATGATGGTTGGAAATGAAGCAGAAGTCATTTTTCATTTATATTGCTGTCCTCTGAGGCCATGATTTAAATGAAATTCTGTCTGAAAGTTATACATATTCTCCTACTATGAGGGCTGCTTCTAACTGAATTATGACTAGCATATTGCTGTATGTTAAAGAAGAAAAATAGATACTAACCTAAACCCTTTACCTTGCAGATAACAAAACATCTGCCACAGAAGATACAAGAATTAATAAATAGAACAAAAATACGTATTGAAATTATTAGCATTGAGAATGGCAGTGTGATTACAGACTATGACATTGTGTTAGATGTTGGACAAAATATAACAAAATCAGAGATTTCAGATGCTTTTACAGGGGCCCTTAACAGGAGCACAGTGTTTAACATTGATGATGGAAAGACTTCTGTAGAAGGTATGAATTTGTTCATCACCATGAGTTTAAGCAGTAGTGTGTATTTTTCACTGATGGTAACATCTGGTGAAACGGGATTTGGGTGGGGAAAGGCAAATGGTACTTGGTTTATCTCTTTTTCCAATACTGACCTAAATCTTTGTTCTTTTTCTGTTTTGTTTAACTCCATTGTAGCAAGGAATAGCTGTGAGCCAGGTTTAAATGACTGTAACCCAAATGCTGCTTGCATCACTGAAGAAGCCACTTATTCCTGCCAATGCAACCAAGGATTCACTGATAAGAGTCCCCAATATCCAGGGAGAGATTGTCAGCAGGATCTACCTTCACGTAACTGCTTTATATAAGTTAAAAAACCCCAACCCATACCTTAAAAAAATTGCAAATAAGGTCTTTTCCCTTCCCTGACCCTCCTCAGGCAATATCTTACTATAATTATGTACACGAGCCTTGAAGAGATTGGATTTTATGTGCTACCACAGTTAAATATTTAGGCAAACAATAGCAGCAGGCTTTCTGGGCTTGTTTTTTGAAAGTTGTTTATGAAAATAAGAAGCATAAACTTGGTCAACTTCAAGATAAATTCTACTCACTGCCTCCAAATTTCTATTTCACAGAACACACAACTCCAGTCCCACCAAACACCAACACCACCACAGCTGGGACAGGATCAACAACTCCAGTCCCACCAAACACCAACACCACCACAACTGGAACAGGATCAACAGCTCCAGCCTCTCCAAACACCACCACCACCACCACAATTGGAACAGGATCAACAACTCCAGTTCCTCCAGACAACAACACCCTTAGTACAACTGGAACAGGATCAACAACTCCAGTCCCTCCAGACACCAACACCACCAGTACAACTGGGATGGGATCAACAACTCCAGCTCCTCCAGACAACACTACCACCACAACTGGGACAGGATCAACAGCTCCAGTTCCTCCAGACAACACCACCACCACAACTGGGACAGGATTGACAACTCCAGCTCCTCCAGACACCAACACCACCAGTACACCTGGGACAGGATCAACAGCTCCAGTCCCTCCAGACACCAATACAACTGGATTTACAGGATCTACATCTAGTTCCGTTTCCACTACCACATTTACGTCAGCACCTTGCAGTAAGTAAATATTTGGTACTGAATAGTAGAATGAAAATGATCCAATTAGACACAATATTCTTGTTCATTGGTCATGTCAGCTGTGAGGTAAAATCCCTGGATGTAATTTCAGAAAGGGAAGCCTGATGAAATAACTGAAAATACATAATTATGCAAATATCAATCAAGGCGATTTCTGCACCTTTGTAAAGCTCTCCTGGACCCAGTAAATATTCACTGGGTGCCTGCTTGCAGGCATAATCCACTGTGATTAGTGAGTTTTCTCAACCCTATTATGAAGCACACATAATAAATGCCTCTCTGCGGCTCTGAACTTAGGTTTTCCTGATGGTATTTAAAAAATCCATCCTCCTGAGGATATCAGGATGAGTCAAATATCAGTCCACTGGAGAAGGCTCATGTTTTTCTCAACCAGCCTCATCAATTCTCTATTATCTTAAAGCAACATTGCACAATTCTGACCATTTACCACACTTTGCCTGCAGTTACAAAGGCTAGAAGCAAGCAGAATATCACCCATTTGTGTTTTGGAGCCATCAAACAAAGTACATTAATATATGATTTCTGTCTATAGAGCAAATGGTTCACTTCTGTTCTTTTGGGAGAATGAGGTGGAAAAATGAAATCAGCTCCAAAAAACCACACAAGAGTTTATATTGGTTTCATTTGTATTTTTTCTTGAAAAATAAATGTGTAAAATTGCAGAAGTGAAATGAACTGCTCTCAGCTGCATGAAACTTTCACACTTTCCAGTGACAGTGTCCATCGAAGTTCAGAACGTGACTGAAGAAGAAATACAGCTCAGCTGGACCAGCAGCAGCAAAGACAGCCTCTACAACATCTCTGTCATGGATGGAAAGGAGATAAACACAAAAACTACAAATGAGACAAAAGCTGTGTTTAAAAACCTGCTTCCTGGCCATGTGTACACCATTTCTGTGGCAGTGTCATCTTGTGCTGAGAATAAACCTACTTCAGTCACTGTCCGAACAGGTACCTCCTACATCACCCTGGATTTTCTTTTTGATCAATATAAACACACAGTATCTTGTTGCCAAATGATCTGGACTTGATCTCACAGAGTATTATTCCACAAGTCGTTTTTTATTTATTTGACTCATCTCCTTATTTGGATAGGACAGCTTGAATTAAACAGGAGTTTGCAAGAGTAAGAGCTTGCTCTGTAAAATTTCTGATCATGTTGTATTATTGAGCTAGATAATTCTGCACAGAAGTCAGGATATTTTGGTTGTAAATTTACCAGAAAATACTCTGGCAGTGTGAATTTTAGGTTCTAGATGCTCTTGTGCATGCAGGCAGTCCTTGATTGTCATTGTTACCTTTTTAATTTCATCCTAGGATATAGAAATTAAGGCAAGCAGTTTAATTGTGTCTCTGTACTAAAACTGATTGTGAAGGAACATGACACATAATACCCCTCTAAATCAAGGTTTCTCCTTTTAAAACTCCCCATTGCCATCTCCCCCTTGGCCAATTCCTTTAGACAAAACTTTTTCCACAAACAAAATTACCACTTGGCACTGCATACTTTTGCTTTTCCACCACTGGAAGAGATCTAAAAGTCAGCCTGTCAAAGGAAGCCACTGGGTTATTTTAGCATGATCCACCTTTGATAAAACTGTGCTGCACTTATCATTCTTTCCCAGTGGCTGAGAAAGTGCTCACAATTTCTTTTTATAGAACTTGAAAGATCTAACTTGACTTTTGGCAATTGTTGCTTTCTTCCAGCATTTCTTGACCTCTAAAACATAAATGTCCTTGTTGCAATCCTTTTTTGGGTTCTCTAGTGGATTGTCTGATTATTCTCAAAACCCTTCTAGGGCAATTATTTTGGCAGTTGACTGTGGGAGTTCCTTCTGATGGACTTACCCTCTCTCTCAGTCTTTAGGACCACAAAGCCAAGGAATTCTCATCATTATTTCCATTGAAATCTTTCAATTCTTCAGTCCACTGGCTTTCATTTTTTAGTTTCTCTATTGAAGAAAAATAAAAAATGGTTTCCTTTTGTAATCTGGAGCCATCAGCCCTACCAGAAAATTGTTTGTAAGCCAATTAAAAAGATCAATTAAGGCCAAGTCATGCATATTTCATGTGAAATTAAAGATGATGTTCAATTCTGTGACAACTGGAGATATAATCCAATGAGCTAACCACATAAAACCTGCTATACCAGCCTTTAATGGGTTTTGACCCTTCATAAATAATTCAGATTAGCAAATCCAGACAAGCATACTGAGATTTTGAGACTCCGTGATGCATTTTTTTTCCCCAAAAGAAATTGCAGGTAACTTTTACTTCTGAAAACTCCATCTGGCTTACCTGAGTTGTACAAGCACGTAATAGCACAACCTATATCTTTAGCTCTCATAAGAAATCAGAGTTCTCAATGCGATTTCAGTGAGCTCTCAAATACCACCTACCCACCCACCACCTGCCTCTCTTTTGATATGCTCCAATTTTATAATTTGCAATTCTAAGTTCTCACTGGGCCAAAGGAACTACTGCTTAGGTGACTCCTTGGCCATAATTAAGGACTTCCACCTATTCCAAAATTTTCTTATTAGCATATATAATGCACACACAGAAGTGATTATCTCGATTTTTACATTTATTTTGCAGATCCTGCTTCCTGTTTCAAAAGAACTGATTTTTGTTCAGCACAAAGTACTGGCTGCTCTGACTTGAAAGGCATTGTCTGCTCCAGTAAGTTTATAGAACCTCAACATTTGTTTATCCATAACTACGGGGTTTTATTTCACAATATAGTATCTCCCATGAGTATTTTGCCATCTGCTTTATGATGCCAGTTCACACAGCATCTTGAAGTTCACACTCCTTTGGTGGAGAAGCTGCCTCCAACAAACTTCAGTGTCAGCTTCCAGCTCTATTTTAGTCTGGACTTTTCTATGTAAAGCTTTCTTCTTTTGGCTCAGGGCTCATCCACCTACTCAGGAGGATTTAAACTCACTCAGAGCCTTGCAGAGTCTAACAGACTGGTGTTCCTTCTGCTGGAATCAATGGGAGAGTGGCTGTTGAATTAGGGAGTGGGATGCACCCTAAATAATACAGGAATGGTGAACAAGTCGTGAGGATTGTGATGGCTGAAAAACTTGGAGAGATTCAGCACTGAAAGTTCCAAAGCCACTGCATTAGACACACAGGATACACTATTATTATTATTATTATTGTTGTTATTGTTATTGTTATTATATTAGTTTCTGGTTTTATCAATTCATATTATAAATACATGAGACAATAAAGTCCAAAGACCAATTGTGGAGGTAATCTTGGGATTCACCCAATTGTTTCTTCTTTTTTTAATTTTTTTTCCAGACCAAGCATTTGTCTGCAGCGTTCAGTTTGAAAGCCAGATATTTAATAATACACTTTATAACTCTGATAGTGAAGGCTACAAAACATTGTCTGAAAGGATCAAAACAGACGTAAGTTGATGCAAATCTTCTTTGTCAACATGAATGAACTGCAGAAAGGCTCGTGTGATTAGCAACCTTAGCCTCCTACATTCATTGTTAAATCAAGACTCTGACAGGTGAAAAAGAAAAAACAGTATGGGAAGCCCAAAATCTGCCAAAGACAGACAGCTTGTTGTCCAGTGAGGAGGGCTACATTCCCTAAGGCATCCTCAAATATGAGTTATTTAGTGAAAGGCCCTTTAAAATTCTGATTTTGTAAGGAACATCCCGTTCTGTTTATTTTCTCCCACTTCACTAAACTGATGCCTGTGGAGGCCAAAAAGGGATGTCACTCAAAAACAGCATTCCAGCACAGACTTGGAAACGTGAAAACTTTGCAGATGTGAACTCTGAGCCCGGGCCATTGGCAATTCACTTCATGGAAGTGGCTGCAGGGTTGGACAAAGTATCAAGGGGTCCATCTCAGGGGCAAAATGAGGAGAGAAAGTGGAAGCTTGGAGCTAGTCATGCTGACAGGCAGAGGCATTAGTCTGCCACTCAACTGTCTTTAGCAGCACGTTAAAAAAAACCCCTAATCATTTCAACACCTCTCAGGAATCCTGATGTATATAAGCCTGCTGGAAAGGTAAATCTACTGTGAGGTTGGGGTAGACAGCTTTAAATAACTAACACAGCTATTTTTAGTGTGATGATCACACCCTTTAGCTAAGAAAATCCACAGATTTCAAAAGCAGTAATTAATTTGTTCTCACCACGCCAACTCGGAGGTAACCTTGTCTTATGACTGCTAACATCTCCACTTCATGGATAGAAAATTTATTTTAGTGCATGTAAAAGGTTTCCTCCAACCTGACTGAACGCAACAGGAATCCCTTTTCTGGCTTTTAATAAGCTTTTACATCATGCAAAGTGTCAGCTTTTCTTCAAAAAATGGCAAAATCAAAGAGAGGCAGTACGAACATGATTGAAAGTATAGACAATTTCTGTATTGGATTTTTTTTTTCAATTTGAATGTTGAACTATTTATTTTATATTCCACAGTACTACCACTCCGTAGTCGTAGCTTTGAAATTTTACAGTTTTGCCTGCATAAATCAGGTTTCCTATCTAGACTCATCAAGGTGAGGAAAAGAAAAGCATTTTTGGAGCCTCTGGCCAAAGGACTTAAAGGGATGTAAAGTTTGGGGTGGGGGTTTATCCCACAGAAAAGATGGAGGCAGAAAACTGAGCAGTGACTCAGAACAAGGCTTGTTATCATCTACAAAAAATAGTAATCTTTCAGACTTTTCAGGTAAAATACCATATTTATCCCCACTGAGAAGATAACTTCTCTTAGTGGGTTGAATCAAACACCTAATTTTCTGAAAAGATCAGTCCTGACAAAAACACATCAACCAGAGTTACTTAAAAAAGGAGGCTGCTTGTTCTTGCTTTGTATCCAAATGAAAGCACTAAGCAAGACTCTACTTTTGGAGATACCAGTGTAATTGATTTGATTTTGATTGGTGTCATGGGAATACACTTGGCTTATGCCAGAATGATTGAGAGGCAAATCACACCCTTGTCTCTCTTTGCAAAGGTATTCTGTAACGTCATGACTTTGAAAATCTGGTGACAAAAATAAGTTTTAAACCTCTCACATCAAGTTCTGTGCTGGTAGTGCGTGCAGGACCATGCTTGGAGTTTGATTGCACATGTTTAAAAAAGTTAGGGGACACTGGACATAACTTTAGAAATACTGGGTGCTCTTTGTAAATTCCAAATTTTGTACAGTCGGGGTCCCATATGGGTTTGTGGAGGAGGATAACTTGTTTCAATGCATTATTCATTGATAACTAGCTAAACAGATTGGAGCTTTGGAAGTCAAACTCAAATGTCACATTTTCAATCACAGACAATGCGTGGCTCAGGAATCCTCTTTCAATAAGTTCTCTTATTTGTTATCCCAAAGCGATTACCTTTATGAGTAGCAAGTGAAGAAAATTTAATATCCTGATGCGTGCAGGATGTGTGTGTGCTCCTACTCTGCCTCAGCTGACCGACAAGTGGAATAAATCTCAATTTCACCTTGTGCAGGTTGCTGAAGGAATGCAGGAGAGACTGGGGAATGACCACTTCTACATTGGCATCCTGGGGTTCAGACCCGACAACATGACTGCTGATTTTCTCTTCGTGCTGCTAAAAGGAGAAGCCAGGGATGTGAATGATGTACAGACCTACCTGAGTGAAGTTGTCAGGAGCAAGCTTGGGGGCCAAACTGAAGTGAAGGGTAAGTGATGCTGAAACAGCTTCTCTGCAATTGGTGTGGGGATTAAAGGGTCAGACCTACTGCTGTTAAATTAAGATGATAAATTAACTTCCCTCTTTTAAGAGATTCAAACAGTTCAAGTAACCTATTTAAACATTCACTGAACATATAGTGATTTCATACAGATTATGGACCTGTTTGAAAGAGTCATTACACATAGCCAGTTCCAGACTCAAGGGGTGGGTTCTCTTCACACTAAAGGATCTAAAGACTCTCAAATTACATAATTCCCTCCAGCAAATCCTCAGAGCAGCTGTTATGGGTGTCACCAAGAGATCACAAGGACCCTCAGAAAAGATTTCTAGTTAACAAATCTTCACCACATACAAAAACATTTTCGATACTATTCAAGAGTTTCAAAGCTGCCAAGCAGTAAAACACAGCTGTCACTTTGGGCTCCAGGATTTCTTACACCCACTTCTTTACTGTTTCTAGCTAACATTTCTAAAATGTGTTTTAAATTTCCAGCTCTGTCTGTTCAGTCCTCAACTGACGACAGTTCCTCCTGGAGAGTAGCAGTGATTGTCCTTGGAGTTTTACTTGGAGTTGCATTAGTGCTGATCCTCCTGGCAATGCTGTTTTTCATCTATGTGAGGAGAAGATCAGGTAAATACTTGGTTGAACCCTCAGGACTCATCGGAATGTTTGTCTACAAGCACTTATAAGATAAACCATCAGTTTCACTTGAATATTTTGGGCAAGGCAGAAAACTAATATATTTGTCTTACAATTCAATATTAATTGTGCATATTAACTTAGGATAATTCCACCCTTTCCTTCCCAATGTCCATTGCCAAACTCCTGAGCTTTTAACAGCACCTAATGTATCTTCCTTTAAACAGGTATGGGATTTTCCACATTGTACACGTGGTAGAGTGAGGAGCAGAGGGACTTCTCTTCAGCCTATCCCCTATAGGTACTGCAATGACTCCTAACACTGGCAATCTAGAGAGACAGGATCCAAACTACTCAATAATGTGTTTAGGTGACACTGAAAACAGGATGACTGAGCCTGGTAGCTGTGGCACGTCACCTGAATGCTCAGCTGAGCCCAGAGTCATCCTGTTGGGTTTTGTGCACTTGGCCAAGGGTGATTCACCTCCTCTGAGACTTTTATCACCATATAAAAATGCCTTTTTCTCTCTTGTGACTGCAGAATGAGCCTAGGGTAATTAGCATTTTAGCATATGGAGAAAAATGGGATATATCTCAGTTATGTGGACTTGCTATAGAAGTCTGGTGGACCAAAAACTTGAAGGCTTCTGAAATCAAGGTTTCTTTAATTTCTGGTCTATGAAGAAATAACTGTGTATATGTGTCAAATATATAGCATGCTAAACACAGGTGTAGTTTCACAGCATAATCTCAATGGGGAAGGCAAACATCAGGTTAATTTGAGCCAAAAGTATTTTAGTCACCTATTTTTGCCTGGCAAAAATAGTTGCCTGAGCAAGGACGTGCCATATGGTGAAATTTTGTCCTGCTCTTGATAACCCTAAAGTAGAGGCCAATAGAAGCAACTCCTGTGGCATTGGAGCAGACTTTGCTTCAGATTTCTTCTAAATGCTTTAGAGCAATTAGAAGAAATGACCTTTACCTCTTCCCACCACTCTTCACTGCAGTCCTGGTGAAGTTACAGTCTGCTTCTACTATGGTGCAGTTTTTCCTGCTTGGAATGTGCTGCACAGATGATAAAGGGGCATCTTTTGATTACTGCTGTTTGTACTTCCAGCAGGATTTGTGTTTCCTTTCAAACCAGCTCTCCCTGTATCTGTATATTTTGTCAGTCTGCCTGTGCTCAGAATTCCTGTAGAGGCACTGAGTACCCCGTGATGTTGAGACCCTGGCTCACAGCCCCTGAACACCCCTGTTTTTTGGGGATTAAGTTATGGTTATTTGGCACAGGTGAGAGTAAATTGGTGCCAGAACTGCAGCACAAGGTGGGAGCTCAGCAGAGTGGTGGTGCACAGGCAGCTCTGCTCTGCTCCACGTGCAGCCAGTATTCATTCTTTCCATCTCTCCTTCCCTGTGCTACAGCACAGCTCCTGGGAGAACCCTGCTGAGGACCCTGTCTGGAATATTATTTTTAGGAGCAGGGACCTATGAAACAGGGTCTTGCTCTCCCTTTCCTTCCATGTAGTGTCAACTTGTCAATCCTGATTAGGTCTGGGGTGTGGAGTCACCTCATTGATGGAAAGACAGTGATTAGTATTTGTTAAACTTATATTATGTGGCTTTTAAATGTATCTGTCTGGTGTTCTACTCACTGAGTAGTCACTCAACAATGTATTCTGCCAGTAAATACAAGTTCTCCAGGGAGCTCTGTTGAAAATACAAATGAGTGCTCTCGCTTACGTTAATACTCTTTTTATTTCTTTTTTGAGGGACCTACTTTGAACAGCAAATCCTCATTGTCAGTAAACCTTTTGGATGCCCTTGTAAATAGTGTTAAATAGATGTACAGCAGGCTTGAACAATCCTGGGATTGTTCATGCAAAATGTATTTAACGTCTTCGGGAAAAAATGTGGTATCTTAAACAATTTTCTCAAAGATGCTTTACGAATAAAATCTTTTATTTTTACAATTGTGCATTCTGAAGGAATCTGCTGTTCTTGTTTTGTCATGTAATTTGGAGCCTCTTCTACCTACCTGGGGGGGAGGGTGGCCAGTGCAGCCAACAAGAGATTTAACCTTGGCATAATTACACAGAAGGATGATCTCTTTGAGCTAAATCAAACAAGAGAGAAGATCTACTGAATCTATCCTTTTTTACCTTCTATTGAAGCAATAAAAATCCCTCTACCACCACAGTGTGGAGTCTAGACTCTGTGAACCCTCTGGAAATGAGAGCAGGAGAAGCCAGACCTTCCCTTTCCACAGAGGAACACTTCCTCCCTCCCAAACAGCACTCAGATGGGCTCCTCATGCATGTTCCCTTCTCAGAGAGAGGCAGAAAGTGGGACAGAGAAATAAATGGCTGAGGATAAGCCACTGAAAATGTCTTTTGAGTGTCAGAGAGGCAGCTGGCCGCTGTTGATTTCAGTGGGATTTAAGCAATTCCTCCCTTTTTGTGTGTCACGATGTCTGTGACTGAGAAAGGGCATTTTGCCTGTTTCAGACTTGCTTTTTTCCCTGCCTGGAACTGACTGACACTATGATCCAGAAAAACCTGAGCTACCTACCAATCCCTTCCGGCATGCTGAGGTCAAGGCCAAGGTCTCAGGAAATACTGTGTTCTGTTCCTGTTGGAGCTGATGAGACTCAAATCTTCAGCTGTCTTTTTTTAACTCTTTCACAATTTCGCTCTTCCACAATTTATTATTCCAGCTGCTGTCAATAACCAAACGCTTTTGCCCCACGAGTATGAGAAAATTATGGTGCTCTGGAACCAGGACCATACCCAGTTGTTGCTCTGCATTCCCAAGGACACAGGCAGTTCCCAAGGGACTGGATAAAGCCAAGCCTTGGAAAAGCAGGCTGTGCACTTGCTATCTTCTATCTAACTGAGATTATTTAGCCTGGGGAGTTGCTATCTTCTATCTAACTGAGATTATTTAGCCTGGGGAGTTGCCATCTTCTATCTAATTAAGATTACTTAGGTTGTGCTAGGAATTTCCCTTAGTGCCTTTGTCATTGTAGATTCATGATGGAACAACACTTTGAAAGGGAGGAGAAAGCAGCAGGACAAGCTCTCAGATGATACAGGTTTACCTGTGGTTAGAGTGTTATGAACCACGTGTAAATGTATCAATCTCTGAGGGTCCAGCCCTTGCAG
>VXBB01017646.1:133141-189021 GCA_013399915.1 Illadopsis cleaveri | reverse complement strand
CTGTTGGGAGATAAAGTGACTTTTCCTCTCCCCTTCTATTTATGATATTTTAGCCAGTATCTCCAGAACCAAAATCCTACTGCTTGAGCCTACTTTACAGTCTGCACCTTTTCTTGCAGTGGCTCCCCACTACGAGAGGTTAGATGGGATATTGGGAAGGAATTCTTCCCTGTGAGAGTGGGGAGGCACTGACCCTGGTTGCCCAGAGCAGCTGTGGCTGCCCTATCCCTGGAAGTGTCCAAGGCCAGGTTGGATGGGGCTTGGAGCAACCTGGGATAGTGGAAGGTGTCCCTGCCTGTGGCAGGGGTTTGGAATGAGATGAGCTTTAATGTCCCTTCCAACTCAAACCACTCTGTGATTCTAATGATGAATTTCCACACTCCAGGGAAGGCTGTGCAGTGCCACTGATGTAGCTAACTATCTTTTTAGGCCTCCTGAGCTGGCAATCTCCTCCTAAAGATTACTAAAAAAAAAAAAAAAAAAATTACTATCTCCCTTTTGAAATAAACGGACCAGTTCAGTTTTACCAGTAATTTGCAAGCTATGAGAAAAACAGTTGGGATTCATCTGCAAGTCAAATGACTTTAAAATTGATTATTAGTGAGGAAGCAAACTGCAACTGAGTGGAGAAATGATGCCTCATGTGCCTTCATGTCTTGTGCTGCTAATGAGGAAGGTGTGGGATGCTATGAAGAAATAAATATACTTGTTTCCCCTACAAAACTCTTGGTAATGGCCATGCATGTCATCCATGTCCGGGTATGCCCAGGAGATATTTCCTTGTCATCTGTGCAAGAGGAAGCAACAATTCAGGGAACTCGTCAGCCCCTTGACAGGATTTTACTCACAAGTGCAGGTGTACTTCACAAGAGGTCTTGCAGCTCCACATTTCCTTGTTCCTGTATTTCAGTCCTCCAGATGTGTCATAGCTGGGACAAGTGCTGTAAAGTCTGGTGCCACTTTGCATGGTGCCACAAAGCCTCCTCTCCTTTTTATTATTACCAAAGAAATAATTGTGTGGTAACAGTGAGGTTGCAAACAGCAGATACAATCTCAGGGACTGACATGTGGCTGCTGTGGCTTATAGTTCATATTGGACAAAATGTGGTAGAGATATTTAATATTAGAGATTCACAGACTGGTTTGGGTTGGAAGGGACATTAAAGCTTTTCTTCTCCCACCCCCTGCCATGGGCAGAGACACCTTCCACTAGACCAGGCTGCCCCAAGTCCCATCCACCCTGGCTTTGAACACTTCCAGGGCTGGGGCAGCCACAGCTGCTCTGGGAAACCTGTGCCAGAGCCTCTCAGCACCCTTTGAGCAAAGGATTTCTTCCTCAAATTTAATCTAATGCTTCCCTGTTTCAGTTTAAAACCATTGTCCCTTATCCTGGCACTATTTGCCCACATGAAAACTCCCTCCGTTTATGGCATTTGCTCTGCAATAAACACATTCTCCACGTGTTTTGTTTGTTGATTTCTACAGGTGGTGAAGAAGTGCCCCAAGTGCCTCAATGATGTGAAGAGGAAGCGATTAGTCCAAGTTTTCTTCTGGTCCTGATCCCACCTGCAGAAAGGGCAGGAAGCCCTTTGTGCCAGCAGAAGGCAGTGGCTGTGCTCTGGCTCTTGCTGAGCAGGAGCAGGATGGAGGTTCCTTTAAATCCCTGTGAGTATTGTCTCTGGATTATGAACTGAGCTCCAGCACAGGTCGTTTTCTGACAAAGGTGATCAGGCCTGAAAGGTCTCACTGCAGGAGACAAAGCAGAACATTGTCCTTTCTTGGAACTAAGAAAGTTAATTTTTTACTTACTTTATCCTCTGAATTCTCCTGTGGCTACTCTTAGGCTGAAATTTTATATCCTGGAAGCAGCTGTCATTTATAAGCCCTTCAGGTAATACCAGATCATGGAAAAACCCCAGGAATGGTCCTACAATGGAACTGAGCTGGCTAAAGAGGCCATCCCCACTGGTGTTCCTGGAAGAGGTGATTCACATTCACTGGAGTTTGGCAGCAGCCACTGTCTCCAATAGCAGAAGATACTGAAAGGATCATTTTTTTACAGATTAATTCCACTGGTGGATGGTGAGCAGAAGCTCCCTCTCATCTGCTGTGCACCCCAAAGCCTGATTCCATCATCCACCATGGTGGGATTTTTTGGAACGTGCTTCCAAGGAGGCTTGATTCTTCACTCAGTGCTGGTATTTCCATGTGTCTGTATTAGCTGATTTGCTTTCCAAGAAGATGAAGAAGGAACTAAATATTTTAAAACTTTTAAATTAATCAAGTTAGATGGGTTAAAAAAAAATCCTTAATACTTCCACTCTCTGTGAGTAGTGGGTATAAGGGGTTAACCTAAAAAATTGTATAAATTTTAAATCTTCTGTAGCTGCTGTAAAATAGAGTGTAAAATAAAACAATTTTGTCTAAATTTGATTTGGTTTGGTTTAAAAAATAAAGGCATTTAAAAAAAAAACAAATATAAAACCATTGGATATTGAGTCCTAATGGCCCTGGCAGAAGCAAGTGGAAAGGTTGTACCCTGTAGGTGATGTTCATATCAATGGAATTTGGAAAAATTTATGTTAATAAATTTATTCCTAATAAAATTTAAAAGTCAGCTGCATTTTAACATAGTTTCCTATATCCCCCAGTTGTAGAATTCAAACCCAGTGTCACTTCAAATCTCAGAGTTGCTGGCAGTGAAATGGGAACTTTTGAACTTCATTAACAATTAAAATAATGGAGGCTTAGGCAGGAATTGAGGTAGTTTTGGGCAATCATATATTGTCATGTTTAAATTTGTGGATGAATATTACCGTCTAGCCATGTATCTATTCAGCAAAACAAGAAAAAATAATGCAGATAAAGTCCTGGATATTTCAAATATAAGTGGGGGAAATGACAAAAAAATGTTATGTAAATACAGCTGTGTTGTAGAAATAAACAGAAGGATATTTGGAGTGAGGCTGGGAGCAGTGAGCAGTAAAATGGCATTTATTGGTGGGTAGCTCAGTGCCTGGTCTCCTGGGAAGGTCTCCCAGGAAAGCTGCAGGTGACTGCTCCTGCCGCTGGAGGGAAACCACAGCACAGCCATGTGGCACCACGGCTCTGGTCGGGTTTGCTGATGGAAATTATCTGTCGTGGGCTGCAAAAATGCTGCCAGGTCCAGCAAGACAGAAGGAAGTACTTGAAAAGTATTGTGGGGTTTGAATTGCCTCACACGCTTGGGAAGGGGTTGGCAGGGACAAATATTGTGATGTTGTTTTTTCCCCTCAGGTAAAGTAGTTTTAAAGTTGTGCTTTTTCCTGGAGTTGTTTTAGTCTGAAGACTGTTCCAACCTGAGAATGCTCTGTTCTGAGGGCAGAGAAACAGTGATAAGAATATCTCAGTGCCTTCAAGAGATTCACAGAATGGTTGGGGGTGGAAGGGACCTCTGGAGATCACCCAGTCCAACCCCCTTGCCAAGGCAGAGCCACCTGGAGCAAGAGACACAGAAATGCAATGCAGGTGGGTTTGGAATGTCCAGAGAAGGAGACCCCACACCCTCCCTGGGCAGCTGTTCCAGTGCTCTGCCACCCTCCATGGAAAGGTCTTCCCAGTGTTGAGGTGAAACTTCTTGAATTTTAGTGTATGGCTGTTGTTCCTTGTGTTGTTGCTGAGCACCATAAAAAGCCTGGCACCCCTTGAAGATACTTATGTGCATTGATGAGATCCCCTCTCAGCCTTCTCCAGACTAACCAGGCCCAGCTCCCCCAGTGTCTCCTCATCAGAGATGCTCCAGGCCCTTCATCATCTCTGTGGCCTCCACTGGATCCCCTGCAGTAGCTCCTTGTCTTTCTTATACTGAGGGGAAAACCTGCTGAGGGTACTTTCTATCCCTTCATCCAGGACATTCTATCCCTTTGTCCAGGGAACTCCTCTTCATCTCCTACTCTTCAGCTGAGGGATTATCTTGCTGAAGAGGTTTACAGTCACTGCCCTTCATGAGCTGAACCCACCCAGACAAGCTCTGAAATACCCCAGTGTCCCACCCAGTAGATCTGCCAGAGCAGATGGGTTTGGTTTGGGGTGGGTTTGGGTTTGATGCTGATTTCTGGTGCAGTGGGAATTGCACTGCAGTGGATCTGGGAATCAATCCCTGCTGTTGGTGGCTGGAGCAGGACAGATAGAGGCTAATGGCTACTGGAGATGGGAGAACTGGATGAGCTTTGGATCCCCCCCAACCCAAACCATTCTGTGATTCCATGAGACCTTGAAGAAGAGGGTCTCCAGCAGTCAGGACTGTTCCGTCATCTGGAAACTTGTTGAACTTACAAGAAGGAAAGACAGTGACAGTTAATTACTTATAAAGAACAGAAAGCGAAAAAACTGTTTCAGAAAAATCTGTATTGCTTTAGGTGCTTAGAGGAACTGATGCAAATTATTTAATGCTTGGGGGCACAGAAACCTATTTTGGACACTCCTTGCTGATTTTCAGAAACAAATGACACATGGCTTACAGATCATGAAGGAAGTAGATATTAATTTTTTCATTGCCCCTGCACTGCAGTGCTATGACTAGACCTTGTGTTAAATTTTAGTGGTGTGTCATTGAATAAACCTTTCCTGCTGTTTCCCCCCGCCCCCCCCCAACAGCTGAAAGGACTCACAAAAGAGATCAAAACCAGCAAAGTAAAATGTTTAATCAGGAAAGATATGAGCCCTATCTTTGGCTGGCAAAGTGGTTACTGATGGGAAGTGAGGGAATTATTTGCTTTGCCGAATTTTCTATGAATATAACAAGAAACCTTATTTTGCAAGAGTAGTTTCGGAAGGTGGACACGCCGGAGTGTTAAACTATGCCCTGTATAGTGAAGGGGAAGTGAAGTGGGAAGTGAAGAGCCATGGTAGTATGATGCTGAATTCCTTTTCTATGCTACCTCCACTGGTCAGAGTCAGTAGTGAGTTGTGTTGCTGCTTTCTGGTAATCAGGTGGTGACCCATAAACCTATTCCAGGAGGTTTGTTGGACCAACAAAAGAACAGAGAGAAAAAGATTATTCGAAGATTATTGTTCCACCACACTCTGTTGGAGTCTGGGGAAGCTGTCTAGGGAAGCCCTTTCTGTCCCATTAATGTGGTGTTTCACTCTCTAGGAGCATCCATCTGACACATTTTTGTTGTTGTCAAATTCTCAACGAAAATAATTGTTGATGAGGCATCGCAGTGCAGCAAGCAGCTGCGGATTTGGAGTTTCCTGGTACATTGTGTCCATCTCAGCAGGGGCGTGGCTGAGACACAGGGACTGCCACAGGTGCCATTCAGGATGTGACCACCTGTTATTGTTTCATACACCTTGTGGGTTCCATGTGAAATCCTGGGACAGAAAACTGAAATTGTATTTCTGCCTGCGGACAAGGAAGTGCCCTGCAGCTCCTGGGTGGTCAAGCCTCAGGCAGGGGGATCCCACTGAAACTCTCCAGCTGGGGGAGCCCCGAGCAAGACTTTCTGCTGGGTCTAATCTAGTGGGAAGTTTCACCCCATAAAACATCAAGGGGTTGTGCCTCAGTGCCAGCGCAGGGCTGGGAGATTAGCTGATTAATTAGTGAGATGATGCACACTGACGAAGCAAATCCCAGCAGTCCTTGGCTCAGGAATTATGTCAAAAGGAGTTACAAATCATCAGGATTACTTTGGACAGCTACAGGGGATTGAGATAAACAAGAAGTTAAATGAAAAACTACTCTAGAGTGGCCTGTGAAAATCACCTGTTCTGTTGTAAAGTGCAAATAAACACAGCCATGACGCTGCTGTCGAACTGTAGTACTGACCCTCCTTGGCTTCTGCAGTAGTCAGAGGATCTTTTTTAAGCAAGGTGGGTCAAAATTGATCTTACTGGAAGGAGCTTTGGATTCTTCCTGACCATTGGGGTTTCCTTCTCCTTCTGGGTAGTGAAGAACAGGGTTTGATTTTCTTGGTGAACGGTGTGTTTAGCTCTTGTAGGTCTGATTCTTAAGAGTGTTCAGAATAAAGTCCATGAGATTCTCCATCTGCAGCCCCAGTGACTGAGAGCTGGAGGCGAGAGGCAGAAGGCAGATGCAAAATTGTTAATTCTCTGTAATGATCTGCAGGAGGAGCTGGCTGCTGACTCCTGAGGAGAAAACTCCACGTCCTCTCAGGTCCTCACTGTGGTTCCCTCATCCTTGCAGACTCACGTTTGCTTTTTGAGTATTTGCTCTGGTTTTGACTGCTCACCAATGTCTGTTCAGAGGGAATCTGGTGAGACAGAGCAGGACAAAGTGCAGGAGTCTTGTGTCTTGAAGCAGGCACTGGAACACGCAGTCTGCCAGGCTGTACCTGCAAGCCTGAGTTCAGTTTTCATTTGAATCCTTGGAGTCCAAGACTTACAGCACTGTCACCTGTGAGGGATTTCTGACCTCCTTATAGCTGCTGGATGTTGTTGTGCCATGAAAAGTATCCGTGTTTAATGTTACAGTTGGAGTTGGTGTCATCCTCGGTGCTCCTGAAAGGAGAGGGTTGAAGCCCGGGGCCGGCTTTAGGAATGCAGTGCTCAAGCACTGACAATCGGGGCTGTTTTGGCAGGGTCAGTGCCCCCGGAGGGAGCGGGAGTGGGATGGGGTCTCGTCCCGGAGCCCCTGGGCAGAGCCGGAGAGGTGCTTCCCACAGCGCCGGTCACTGCCCGCAAGCACAGCCAGAATCGGCCCCTCGGGGCTGCCTTTGACGGGGTAGGCTGTGCCCTCACAGCGAGAGGTAACTACTGTCACTGGGAAGTTATTTGGCGTTTACAGCCGGGGAACAGAACGTTCGCAGGGGGATTTCCCTGCCTTTCCCCTTGCCAGAAAACAATTCCTCACCAAATCCCTGTAAAACCTACAAAGCTTTGAAAAACGGTGCGAATCCCACTCGCCTCCTTCCTCCACACAGGTAAAAGAACTTCATGGCTCTAAAAGCTTCACTTTTAGAGACAAATGCAGAAGTGAGAGCGAAAGCGACGCTCGGGTGAGGGAGGGCGCCGGGACGCGGAGGCGGAGCCGGTGCCGCCGCAGAGGGGGATCGGGAAAGGCTCAGGGGCCGGGATGGAGTCGAGGGGGCCGGGATGGAGCAGCGATGTCACCTCCCCTTGCCCAAGAGGGGTCTTTCCCACGGGCCGGTCTATAAAGGCGCTGCCGGCCGCGAGGAGCGGAGCGGCGCGGAGGTGCGAGGCGGAGGTGCGGTGAGCGGAGCAGGTCCCGGAGGATGGGATGGGGAGGGAAGGGGAGGAAAGAGAGACCTTGGCTGCTTCCCCACCAGCTCCTGCTCCCTTTCGGCTGCGTTGGGCAGGCGTGACTTCCGTCCCCCCGGGCGATTCCTGGACGTGTCTGGCTGCTCCAGAGCCTCCCACCCCCAGCCGCTATAAGGCTCCGCTCGGTCCCTGCCCTGGGGAGAGCCGGCATCTCCCTCGAAGAAAGGGCTGACTCGGAGGAAACCCAGTCTTTCCCAACAACCCTTCCCTATCAGCCTTTACCTATCAGCCCTTCTCCATCTCCCTCTGTTTTAACGCTGGCCGGTTGTGTTGAAGCTGCTGCTGCAGAGGAGCTCCAGCCCAGCTCCAACCTTCTCTGTCTCCCCAGGTTTCTGATCCCGGCGCTCAGAAGCCCTCGGTGCGATGCCATCCTGCCACGTGCCCAGTTTGAGGCATCCATCCAAGGTAATAGAGCTTCTGCTTGTCAGGCTGGGCACGTGGGCTTTGAAAAGGAAAGGGAGGATAAACAAGTTCTGGGATTCAAGTCCTGTCCTGAGCATCTGGGTTTCCAAAAAGTGTTAAAAATCCTAGGGAGCATGCTTTGTGTCTGCTAGTTTGGAAAGTTTCCCTTCTGCTTCTTGGTTTGCTAAGGTGTCTCACACTGCATATGGTGTGGAACTGAATGGGGAGAAAGAGGGGGAGGTGTTGGAGCTGCTTCAAGTTCTGAATGAGGGAAACTGGGTTCTGAAGGCATCACAAATGGGTTTGGGAAGGATGCTCTGTCACCTGGGATGGCAAAGGAGGGCAGCAGCTGGTCCTTGGACTGGGAACAGCACAGGGAGGGAGAACAATTTCTTGTATTTACAACAATAACGAGTTCTGTAACAGCAGCAGCCGCGTTTGCTGCTCCCACCCGTGCCTGAGGATGAGCTCAGAGCTCTTTGCGCTGTCTTTGCCGTAGTGGATGTTCCCCCCTCTCCTCCTTTTGCTGGCTGAGCTCACCTGCGACGCCCAGCCCACGTACCAGTGGAAGGATGCTGTGACGAGCCAGAGGATCACGTGCCAGCAGTGCCCGCCGGGGACCTTCGTGGCACAGCACTGCTCCAGGGACAGACCCACGGTGTGCGAGCCCTGCCCCGATCTGCACTACACTCGCTACTGGAACTACCTGGAGAAGTGTCGCTACTGCAACGTCATCTGCGGGGAGAAGCAGGTGGAGGTGCAGCAGTGCAATGCCACGCACAACCGCGCCTGCCAGTGCCAGCAGGGCTACTACTCGAACATGGAGTTCTGCATCAGGCACTCCGAGTGCCCGCCGGGCTCTGGGGCAGTGAAGCCAGGTAAGTACCCAGACGGGAACTGCGCATCCTTACAAGGCTCTTGACACGCCTCAAAAAATCTCCCCCGGAGATAAAAATCAAGGACAAATACACAGCCAAATAGAGCAGCCAGTGCTTGCCCGTAGCCTGACCGACTCCCTTTTAGCTCTGGTACTGGCACAGTGCCATCCTTGCCGGCACACGCCTGCTTCTTTGCCAAGGAAGAATTTGGTTGGGTTTTCCCCCAGCTATCACTTTGAAAGCCTTTGAAATCCCCAGCAGCACACTTTGATGGAATGTGCAAATCCCAGTTACCTCCCTCACCTGCCACAACAGGCAGAGCCAGGCTGTGACTTGGCCATCCCTGGAGCAGCCACTGGCCCTGTTCCATAGATAGGAAGGTCCAAGCTGCTCCTGATCCATCATCTGCTCCCTTCTCCTTGCATAGGCAGCCCAGGAGATGGGAATGCTGATTATCTGGGCTGAAAAAGGTGGCTGATGATGTAAGGGAGGGGCTGGTGAATGTGTATAGCTCTGGGGCCAGGTTCTGTGGTTTTTCATTGAGCAGTTTGGAGAGGTTGTGTTGAAAACACACAGTGGACATACAGCCAGGTTCCAAATGGTTTTGACTCCAGAGTCTGAGACTCCATCTCCTTGTGTGATCTAAGTCCCAAGATATTTTAGGGAATTTATTTTCCTGTTGTTTCCCCAGTAGAGGTTTCTCTTGCCCTTTAGTTGCTCTAAATGTGTGCAAACTCATCAATCACTGAGGACCAGGCTCTGCCTGGAAACCACAGTAGGGGACAGCAAACCAGTGTGGGCAGGACCAGCAAAACCAGCAGCATCTTGCTTCACTTTGAAGTGGGGAGGCTTTTGAAATATGGAGGTTTTTGAAGCATGGAGCCTTTTGAAGTCCTTCCATGTGTGGCATGTGACTTCAGGCTCACCAGCCAGAGGGAAAATAACTGTTGTCTTCAGCTGATGTTTATGATTGAGATTTGGGGCTTAATTTTCTATAGGACATGACAAAACACAGTAACACAGCAAAGAGGGAAGAGGATCTCCAAGCATTACAGGGAAGCACTTTGAAATTAAACATGAAGTTTGTCTGGAGGGTTGGCTTTAGGACTGAGGAGCCATGCAAGCAAGCTGGGTATTTGAGGAGAAGCTGGTTTTTTGTCATTATTATTTATTTTTTGCAAATATCTTCTTGTGTGGGGAGGATTGCACCCCAGCCCAGCCACCTGAACACCACAGCAAGGACTGAGTGTCCAGTGTGGTGGGTAGAGCACTGGACCTGCCAGTGCTGGTGTCTGGATAAGGCAGAGTTTGCTGGTGTTGGGGTTGGATGAGGGCTTTGATCCACGTGCAATCACCCTGGGCAAAACAACTTCTTTGGGATTTCCCATTTATAAGTAGTGGCTCAGATGTTGGGGGTTATGGCTGGGCCTTACAATCACAGAATGATCTGGGTTGGGAGGGACCTGAAGGATCAGACTTCTGGGAAAGTCTAAAGGTGGCAACAAGGTAGAAACTGCCCGTAATTTGATTTGTGAAGAGGAGGTGAAAGGGGTGAGGAATTTCCTGCCCCTAGAGCTCTCCCCTCTGTTCCCAGGGAACAGGAAAGTTGCTTGGTGCAATCCTGCCTGTGTGCCATCATCCGTGTGACACAAGGGAAGCGCTGGCCCAGAGCCAGGGGGAGCAGTGACAGTGCAGCCAAGGACAGCTGAACTCTCACCCCCAGAGACTTTTACTTTCACTTGGTCGGGAGCCTGTGGCTCTGGGAAGAAGGGTTCTGGGAACCCAAGGGCTGGTTTGGCAGCTCAGCCACTGGCTGCTGGTTCCTTCCTGGGAGGTGGCCTTTTCTTAGTAGATGAGATGTCCTCCTGTTGTCCTCTCATGCCTGTAGGTTGCTGACAGTTTATCAGTCCAGGCTTGGGAGAAGGCTGGGGGAAGCATTGCTGTTTGCCCTACGTGAGGACGTGCAATTCCCAGGGGAGATGCTGGCAGCCATCATTCCCAAAACATCACCCTCATGCTCAAATGGTGTCTGGCATCATCCCCAGCTGCTGCCTCTGCTCCTGTGCCAGCTTGTCGCCTGACAGTCCCCTTGTCTCCCCATGCACAGGTACCCCCTTTGAGGACACCCAGTGCCATGAGTGCCCCCAGGGCTTCTTCTCCTCCAACTCCAGCACCAATCCATGCCAGCCACACCAGGACTGTGAGCAGCAGGGAAAGGAGACCAACGTGCAGGGCAACAAGTACCACGACACCCTCTGCACATCCTGCAGGCTGGGGAAAGGCAACAGCACACAGGGATCAGGTGAGCCACAGGCACAGAGTGCCAGGACTGATGCTGTCAGGGCGACGGCAAACTTCCTTGTGACTTTCTCCTCCTTAGATGCAAAATGAGGTGAAATGGCTTGTAAAAGCATGGAATGATCCATAATTAATGATAATTATGGATAAAATAGTCTGTCTCCATCTCCTTCCAGTGTCAGTCCCATAGAACAAGGACAGGGTGCTGGGCTTAAGCAACAGTCACTGTGCAGTGAGAGCAAAGAGCTGACAGTGAAATCCTGCTGGATCTTACCAGGGACAACTCGAGTACTGGGACAGGGGATAGTTTTGGCATCCGAGGCACCCAGCTTGGCTGCTGGCATGGCTCCTGCACGCCCTTTTCCTGGCTTCACCTGTTTTCCGGAAGCTTTTATGGCAGCTACAGCCTGGTCTTCTGCAGGTTGAGTGGAGCAGAGCCCAAGGTTCATCGGAGTTGAGGGTGGGGTGGATTTTGACCCATCAGGTGTCCAACTCAGGACATCCCATGACTCTAAAATATTTTCCTCTGTGGTGACGGAACCTGGAGGCTTCCCCTCCAGCAGCTCTCACCTTTCCATCTTCTTCTGGCACCACCAGCACAGACATTTCTCTTTACAAAGCCTGACTCACACCATGAGATCCCTGCCAGGAGTGTGACCCTGACACAGAGACTGGAAAGCTCCGTCACCAGTGGGATGCAGTCCCGGGGTGGGGGACAGCCGGGTCAGAGCAGGGTCAGCAGCACGTGCGTCAGGCACCAGCCCCCGCAGCCTGACCAGCCCTTTGCAGATATTTATAGACAGAGAACGCCCCAGCAATGGGAACTGGAGGGGGGGGTTTTTTTAGCTCCAGTTTATGATTCCTCTCAGAAGGCACAAGGGACCTGCTCATCGTCAACCCGAGCCTGCTGGGGGGGCTGAGCCTGAGCAGTGGAGCTCAACCCACTCCACTATAATCAGTGAAACTGTTTCAAGTTTGCAATGGCATGAAACTGCGCTAATCTCTCCCTGATTGAGTAATCCTTTAGCCTTGGCCTCTTAAAACTTCTTTCTGTTTTCATTCCTTATGCTGGATGCACTCCAGCAGTTTCACCAGCTGTGACCGGATCTGTCCCACCCCAGTGCTCTGACTGGGGCTGTGCTTAGGGCTGGTCCTATTACAAAATTCACAAATTTGTGTGGGAAAACAGAAACTTTCAGGAAAAAGAATGTGTAAATACTTACTGCAATTACTTCAGATTTGTCTGGACTTTTCCTCTATTCCCTGATGGGGAGGAGCATGGAATAGATACATTGCCTTTCTTCAGAATTTTCACACTTTGTTTTCCAACTGCTCCCTGTAGGCTGCATCACTGATAGGAAGTCCAGCTTTCCATTAGACCAGGTTGTTCCAAGGCCCATCCAACCTGGCCTTGAACACTTCCAGGCCTTGGAAGTGAGTGTGAGTCAGGCTTTGTAAAGAGAAATGTCTGTGCTGGTGGTGCAGACGTCCCACGGAGAGCCTTGGCAGGGCTGTGCCCTGCTCCCCTGTGCCCCTTTAACTTCTGGGCTGTTTTCCCCCATCAGCTGCAGAAGATGACGACTGCGAACAAGCCATGATAGACTTTGTGGTGTATCAGAACATCCCCGTGAAGAAGCTGAAGCGCCTGCAGCAGATCCTGGAGCGCACGCCGAGGAAGCAGGCACGATGGACCAGGGCAGCCATCCAGGAGAAATTCCGAGCTTTCCTCACTCACAGGAAGGAGGAGAACTCTGAAGTCACCAAGGAGCTGCTGGACGCGCTGCGCGTGGTCAAGCTCCACTCCATTGAGGAGAAGGTCCGTGAGCGCTTCCAGCTGCCCTGAGACCATGAACTGGACTTTTTGGGTGCTCTGTGTTTTGGTTTTTATCTTCTGAGGCTTCATTAATTTATTCATCTTTCCAAACATAACTTGAAAAGCAGCGTGAGAGATGAACGATGGAGTGGCACCGTGCCACGGCAGCTGTGTCACTCGGGATGGGATGGGGTGGGATGGGATGGGACAGAGTGTGTGAGCAGTAGCATCCTGTTGCCAGTGGCTGGGGCAGCTCCTGGGATCTCACCAGGTGTTGGAAACTGATTTTCCAACCCTCAGCAAGGGTCCATATTTTCAATTTTCAATATCAGAAGAAAAACCTGCATCCAGGGTCATCATTTCTGGGGAAGAACATGGTCCCCTTTATAGAAAACTGTTCGGCTTAGTTTTAAACTGTGCAAGTTCGGGTTTGTTGAGGGTTTTAGTCATTTAACAGTATTTCCCACAGAGGATTTGCTTGCATTTTTTTGTCATGCTTTTGTTTGAGAAGTGAGTTTGCTGCTGGAGCACAGGAAGGGGGAGGACGCCCCAAACTCACTGGTACAGCTGGCTTGAAATTTATTTCTTAACTACCTGTTTTTATACCATGTATGAAAGATGTTTTCTAATGAAAGAAACCAAAGAAGTTATTTTATGGTACAACTCTCTGTCACCAGAGTCCTTTCCTAGTCTCACTTGGAGGTGGTGCTGGGAGTCCCAGACCATCAGATCTGACCCTACTTACCCTTGTCTGTGTTTCCTATGTGTTTTTCCACACGTTGGCATCCCTGCCCATGACAGGGCATTGGAACAAGATGATCTTGAAGACCCTTTCCAACCCAAACCATTCTGACATTCTGTGATCACACACCCCCAGCCACCCCCTGCCCCCGTGAGCCATGGTGAGGCTGTGTGCCAGCGGGACACAGACAGTTTGCACTGGGATTTATGGCCAGGGTGACAACCATGTCTCTTGGGTCAGTTCTGTGTCCCCCTGAGCCCCAGCTCTGTCTCCAAACTTGACTGTGTTCTCAGTCAGCCAAGAGCTGGGCTTGGGGCAATTGTGCTGACTGCAGGAGGGTTTTTTTTAAACAGATGTTGCTATGGGAAGTCAACAAGAGTGACGTCCTCAGGCATTTCCCAGCCTGTAGCAATGATGATGCAGAGCTACATTTTATGCTGTGAATGAGTTTGACTTTTTATAGCTCTATTTTAGTGGAGCAGATGCCAGAAATAGTTTGTGGTTCAGAAGAGGATATTTCCCCCCAGCTTGGAGCTGTTTAAAGCTCTCTGAAGCAAGTGCTACGTGAAAGTGCCCCCGCACTTCCCCTGGGCAAGGAAACTGCGGGGGGAAGAAGGGAATTTTACCCTCCCCTCGCTGCCCACAGACACATCCCAGGCTCTTCTTACTGCAGTGACAAGTTAATCCCTGGCAGTCTGGATAACAGGGGATGATCCCAAAGGGCAGTGCTTGCCTCTTCACTGCTCCAGAGCTCCAGAGTCCCTGGATATCTGCTCACACCTGCCTGGCACCACAGGCTTGAAATGAGGATGCCAGGCTTGAACTGGGATCCCAGACTTGAAACATCTCACCCCAGTTTTGGGCTCTGAGGATGAAGCAGCTCAGTCACCCTGGCATTGTCCTAGGTCAGTTCAGCCAGGGAAGAAGAGAAGCAAATGGCTGAAAAGCAGCTGAGGGAAGCACTCATTGCTCTGTGTTGAGCCTGGGCTGATCCTGGGAATCCCCTCAGTCCTGGCAATCTCCTCGAAGCTTTGTCAAGCCTGGCCTTGAAATCCTGCCAAGGAGCTTCACAGGGGACCAGAACTCCCCTTCCCAATGCTCAGTTTTCACCATGTCTGATCTCTGCCCTCCCAAGCTGCTTTATTCCAGTGGGATGCAGCTCAGTCCTTGAGCCTCGCTTACACCGAATCCCTTGGCAGGAGCCAAATTCTGCTGCCATGGTCTGAGAGCAGCTGGGGCAGGAGATGAGGAGGGTTTCCATTGGAGCACTGTGAGAACTGACGCATGGCTGCAGCACTTTGCTCCAAGGCAGAGTGCAAGGCAAGACACCCAGCGTTGATGGGTTGAAGGCTGGAGCAGCCAGAGCCTCTGGCATTGGCTGCAGCTCCTTGAGGGATTCCCATCTTGCTGTATTGCAGTTATCCTGACTCAGAATGAAGGATTTGGAGTCTGAAGGGTAACAGGAATGGAGAGCTGCTGGTGCAGAAACTGCCTCCTACACCATCCTGACTTCTTCAAATATGTATTTGCCATGGGAGTTGAGAGGGAGGGAAAACAGGAATATTATTGGCAAGAAGCTGGATGCTGGTTTAGCTGTTTAGTTGGGTAACTTTTCTTGAGAAAAAAGTGTCTTTTCTGTGTATCTCTTTTTGTTGATAAACGACCTCACTGCTGAGGTGAAAGTCCCGGTGGGGCCTGGTGGCTGAGCTCAGGGTCCTTGGGACACTTCATGTTGTCCTTGGAGCTTCCTGTCCTTCTCACCAGGGAGAAAAAACCTGGGGTGCTGCTGGAGGCCTCCAGCAGTTGTGCAGTGAGACCCAAGGAGTCAGCTCTGTTCCTTGGACTCCTGGGTGAGCTGTGGCTGCTCTGGTGCTGTCTCATGGCCAGGGGCTCAGTGAAGATCCAGGTCCAACCAGGCACTGGCAGAAGTGGAAGCAGAGCAGTTGTGGTCCAGACGAGCCCAGCGCTGTGCCTGCTGAACAATGCCAGAGCCCAGCAGCTGATAAACACAGTCTGGGCAGTGATCCTGCTTCTCCCAGCACCCAACCTCCCTCTAGGCTGCCCTGGCCTCTAGGAGAGCCCAGGAAACAGTTTTTCTGCTGAACGCTGATGCAGAGGAGGGAAGTTTGGGATCCTTTTTGTTATTTCGGGGGTTTTTATTTAATAACCTGAGTGTTCCTTGCCACCGGAACACCAGTCAGCAGAGATCCTTTGTCCCTTCAGACAGAGCAGATGCAGCAGGTGCTTTTACAGCTTGCTCTCACATAGGGGTTTGCCAGAGTTTACGTCCCACTGCTGTGACTCTGAGGGTCATTACCCATGTGCAGGTGTGGAAGGGCGGGGAGAGCCGCTGGCTCCTCCCCATCCTGTCAGGAAGTGATGCTTTGCTGACCCTTGTGGGCCTGCCAGCACTGAATGAGGGTCCACCACGGCCAACCCTCCTTAGGGCACCATGCCTGGCACCCTTGTGCCTTGGCAGGTCGCAGTGGGGACCACAGAGCTCAGCTGGGTGAAGCAGGGGAGTGGGGTTAAATAACAGGATGGCCCAGCCTGTGTCAGAGAGCTCTGTGCGGGCTTCCCCTGCCACTGGCCACTGCAGCACCGAGGGGCCGGCAGGGGATGATGCTCTGTGCCACCAGCAGCTTCCCAGCTTGGTGCCACCAGCCTGACTTGCTCTGCCAGGGTATCTCCTGAGCACCCATCCTGTTCTGTTCAGGGGATTTAGAGCCTCTCCTCAGGTCTTGCCCCAACTCTGGTCCCCTCATTGCCAAGTTAGCTGGAATTTCTGCACAGGGAATTTTCTTCTTGTGTGGGCTCATAGGCAGGGTGACTGAGGAAGATCTTTCTGGTAAATATTAACCTTTAGAAGGGTGGCTAAACATCCTGGCACATGAGTCCTGCTGGGCTTCCAGGAAATGGGCTTTGCTGGAAAAGACCCGATTAGCACTGCATGGTGCATGGTGCCAGACGCAGCATTCCCCACCTCTGCTTCCACTGCCTGGCACCCAGACCACAGTGAGCTGATGACATTCTCAAACCACCTGTGGTTTGATCACGAGCTATTTCACCTTTTCAGTTAATTGACATTAAGAGGATAAAAACCCCTTTTGATTTCCCCTGAAGTTTCCAAAGCCTGGAAAGAGAAGAGTCGTCAGCATGATCTTTTTCCTGATGGTTTAAAAGACTCTTTCCTCATAAGCTGTGTCAGACAAGAGCACATGGTAACATCCAAAAGTGGATGCAGTGCTATCCCAGGATGACTCAGACATTTAGTACACGAAAGATAATTTTCCAAATGCTACAAGCACTACATAAAAAGCCAAGCCCACGCTGTTCTCCACGTCAAGCTTCCCCTGCTGTTAAATGCTTAAACCCAGATAAAATCCCACAAAACCACTGGTTGGTTTAAGGTGCTGAGCTGGGTTAGGTTGGTGCCATGGGCTCCTTGGCCACCTGTTACCACAGCCAGGTGTGGCAATGACTCAGGCTGGTGGTGATGCCTCAAACCCCGGAGCACTGGCAGCAGGAGCTGACGTGCTCCCAACCTGCTCATTGCAGGAGCAGTTGGGACACGTCCCTCCTCATCCAAGGAGAGCACTGCAGGTGCTGGCCCAGCTGCAGTTTGGAATGGGCTAAGGGAATGACTAACTTGAGTGGAAGGAGCCAGAGGGAGTTTTTCTAGTGAGGTCACATGTAGCTGTCTCATGCTTTGACCTCCAAGGGTGGAGAGCCAGGATTGACAGAGGAAACCAAGGCGGGGAATTTTTGAGGTGTGCAAAGAGATGCAGAGGGGATGAAACCAGTGCAAACGTATAATTCATCTTGTCGAAACAGCCTGCAGTCCTCTTGGTCCTGAGGCTGCCACCTTGTCATACACAAGACAGGTAAACTCACTCTCCTGCCTGCATGTTGCTCAGCAGCTGCCAGTGGGCTGAGCCCTCCAGGCTCTGTGGGAGAGGACTCAGAGAGTGCTTTTGTGCATTCACCCATCACTGTTCCAGAGGTGCCAATTTTATCTTATTTTGAAACACACTATTTTCCTCCTGATGGTAGCCATTTTCCCTTTTTCCTTTCCCTTTCCTTTCCAACACAACACAACACAACACAACACAACACAACACAACACAACACAACACAACACAACACAACACAACACACAACACACAGAATTACAGAAGAGAAGCTACAGGAGCTACAGGTGCCAGCCCTGTTGGAGAAGCAGAGGTGAGCCTGAGGAAGTTAATCCTGCCCTAGAGCAGCAGCAGAGAGAGGTGAGACATGCAGGGCAGCCCAGCCTGTGGGGCAGAGAATGTGGATGTCGGGAGGTCTTCTTTTCCCACAGGGTCTCACCTGATTCCCTGCCCTCATTTCTACCCCTCCTCAATTTATAATTTTTGTTCCTTTCTGTGTTCAAGGAGCTTCCTAAGAGTGGGAAGTCTCCAAAAGCTAGCCAAGAGAAGGCACAGTAGGTGACCTGTCCCCAGTGGGGCCAGGGGGACACAGGGGAACGGAGGGGTGAGGACCAGGGACCTGCCTAACGAGTTGGTGTCACTTTGGCCAGGTGAGGAGATGGATCAGGTGCTCTTGGGCTGAGTGGGGCTCACACCATGGATCTGCACCCAGAGCTGGATGAAGCTCTGCCTCCTGAGCATAAACCATCTGTTTTTTAATGGAAAGAGAATTTTTGCCTCGCATTGACAAAAACCAGAATCTGACTGATAAATCCTTCCAATGAAACTATGAAGATCTCCATGAAAACACTGGTAAAAGGAAACAGTTTAGTTTGTCAATATAGTCCTATTAAAGAAGCTCAAACACATTTTGGTGGTCTGATGACCCTACAAGCGTTGCTGGAGGGTCACCAGTCTAGAGCTATGTCTAGCCTTGGGGTGCAGGAGGGGCTGGGGGGTCACTCCCTGCCCTCACCTCACTGTCCAGCTGCCTGTGTTGGTCCCTTTGGGGGCCTTTCTGTCTCCCTTGTAAAATGGCAGAGTTGGAACTAGATGGTCTTAACAGTCCCTTCCAGCTCAAAGTGTTCTGTGATTCTATGAAATCGGAGGATCTTTCCAGGTTTCACATTCCAAAGGTGTTAGGATGTCTTTGGAGTAATAAACTTCCAAAAAAGCAAATGATTGCTGCCTGCTGCTGAATAAATTGAGAACAGATAACAATCCCTTTACTCACCATCTCCCGGAGTAAATTCAATTATTCAAGAATATTTAGTGCTCAACAGACTTGTTCAGACAATACTGTAGTGCTGACTCAACCATTTAAAAGGCAGCTCAAGAAATACTAACCTAAAATGGTCTTTTTTAACAAAAACTTGGATTTGGTTTCTTGTGGTAGTTACATAGCACAGTGCTGTAGTTTTCACTTCTTCCTAGAGTTTGCTTCCAAGCAAGTGTTGGGACACCACCTCTTCTTCACAGGATGAATTATTAAAAAAATATGGATATTGATNTCAGTTCTTTAAATCTGGCTTCTGTTAATACAGGGAAGTTTATCTATCTTACCTCAGTAATATCTAGTTTAACTAAAGCCCTTAATTCTTAAAAATTCATGTCTCAAGGACAGCTTGGTTTTGCCCTGAGAGGTTTAAAGGGTCACTTATAGGGGCAACACCAGTCTTTGCTCTCTGGTGACCAGTGACAGGACCTGAGGGAACGGCTGGAGCTGTGTCAAGGGAGGTTTAGGTTGGATGTTAGGAAAAGATCTTTCTCCCAGAGAGTGATTGGGCATTAGGACAGGCTCCTCAGGGCAGTGGTCACAGCCCAAAGCCTGAGCCAGAGCTCAGAGACCAATTGGGCAATGCTGCCAGGCACATGGTGGGATTTTGGTATGTCCTGTGTGGGGCTGGCAATTGGACTTGATCTTTGTGGGTCCCTTCCAACTCAGGATGTTCTGTGATTCTATTTGGTCAGACATTGGCTCCCCTGACTTTGCTTGCAACGTACTTGGGCTCTAATGATCAGGTCTGGGCACTGCCTTCTCTTAGCTGAATAAAATTAGAATGCATTAGTAAACCTTCTGGTGCCCTTTAACTTAAAAGAGTTTTCTCGGTAACAAAGCCACGGCCACAACTACAATATCCATACACAACACTCTCCCTGTTTAGAACCATAAGCCCTTGACGTGTTATTGTCTGAGTCAACAGGAGTCTTCCCTCAGCAACTCTTTGTTTACCCTTGAGAAACAATAATTACACAATGTTTAGGGAAAGACAACAGAAAACTGTGTGTAAGTGACTAAGCAGCATTGGGGATCCCAGATCTCACAGAGCCATGTGGGTGTGGGGAGAATTGAGATCTCTGTTGTGGTGTGCTTTGTCATTGCTCACCCAAACATCACCCTGGGCCATCCAGTGCACGAGGATCCTGTGCTTGGTCTGAACATGGAGGAGGTCCAGCAGTGTGGTGACTTGGCTGTAACATGGGAGACTTGATTTTTTTTTCCTATGGAAACACAAGGAATGACAAGTTCCCAGCCATTGCTGTGAGGACACGAGCTCAGCTAGGATGTGTGTTGGGTGATCAGTGCTGCTGAGGCTCAGGCATGTAGATTTCAGGGTGGTTTTGAGTGGGAAGTGTAAGGCCTCAGATAAAGAGTCCAGATTGGCTTCCAGGGACTTGATCCAATGTGCTTGCTCAGCCTTCATCAGATCACACAGATTCCCAGCTGCTGGTTTCTATTCCTGTCTCTCTCTACTTCCTTCTCTGATACTGAAGCTTGGCAGGTGATTTATTGGACTTCTTTTATCTTCCCAGAAGGTAAGATTAGATCTCTTTAGCTAGGAAACTTGGGAGATAAGAATAGGAGTGTACATTTCCCACTCCATGACTCTGAACCTGAAAGGAAAAATCAGCTCTGAGAATATCAATGCCAAGTTCTCCTTTCACCCAGTTTTTTGTGTTGTGTCACATAAATGTGACACATTTCATGTCGTGTCATGGAGGAACAATCTTGCCTGTGATTCAGCACCTCTTGTCTGCAGAGATCCCCTGCCCTTTGATATACCACACGTACTCACAGGGTACTTACTGCTCTTTCAGTGCTTGTGGTGTGGGCTATCCCATGATCCTGCCTCTTCTCATGGCATGGAAATGAGCTGTCAAAATTTCCACCACACTGAGGATGTGGGTACAGCCCTGGGAAAGCCTAATCCTTGCCACGTGGGATTGGTTGGTGTGGGTTCAGTTATCCTTTCCCAGGAGGCCACAGCTGTCTTTGTCCCCACTGTAGTCCCTGCAGGGCAAAACCCTGCTGGTGGTCAGCACTGGGGGTTTCATGTGTAACTGCCAATATCTCAGTTAAAAATAAACCTTGTTTGTGTCGGAGGAGCAAAATCTTTCAACAGGGCAGGAAACACCACAGTACCCCCAGGTCCTCTTGTTCCCCTGGTGGAAGAGCCCATGTGAAAGTCCTTGGTCACAAAACCCAACAAAAGCTCAGCATGGAGTTGAACTCAATGATCCTCGTTGGTCACGCCCAACTCAGGACATTTAATGATTCTCTGAAATACTGAGTTGCCCATACATTCCTTTGCCTGTTACTGTTACAGGCAGTGAGGATGTGCTGTGCCTAACACCAGCTTCTGGGACAGCAAATTCCTTACTCCTCCTTATGACTGCCCTATAGAATGTTTTTATTCTTTGTGAGAGTCTGACTCAAAAAAGAAAAAATTCTAATGAAAATCTCCAATGAAATGGTATCAGGTTCTCTGACTTCTGAGAACTGGCAGAGGAATTACTGGCTATGAACTGAACTGTAATGCAACAGAATCAGCTCCAGAAGTTTCTGTTTAAGGAAAGCACTTAAGAACATACTTAATTTTACAGTGTAATTTTCCATAGTTTGCCCTCAGAGAAATGCTTCTGGTATGTGCTGAATACACATGGCTTAAGGCTACAGGGGGTCAGAGGCTTGGGTTAGTTCCTCCAAATGTTTAGCATGAAATGCATTCAGCTGAAGGATATACTCTTCAAATGATGGAGAATCCCAGAATTCCAGGTTGAGAGTGACCTAGTGATCATCTGGTCCAACCCTGCTTGGCAAAAGCATAGCCTAGACAAGATGGGCCAAGCACAAAAAGAAGTTACTACTCATGAATTAGCAGTGTTAGTGAGAACACTACCTATTGGCCCAGCAAGGGTTTTGTTTCAAGGAAAGGATCCTGTGTGTTCCTAAGTGAATGTATCCACTGCCTCACCTTCACAGCTACCTTGGGTAACACATGGGAAAGGTGTGATTGCACAGACATCCTCAAGAAAGACGTAAGGAATGTGGTATTCAAGAGAACACTTGTAACAACCTGGAAATTTTGAAACTCATTTGGCATCAGCAGTTTTAAGGAGAAAGTGCAACCAGGAAGGAATGAGGAGATTCCTGCCTCCTGATTTTGTTTAAAAAGAATGTCAGGCAGAATTCCAGCACTGTGTAGTTAACCGCCTATGTTCCTCCTCTCCTTGCTTCCAGTTGATGAGCATCTCATTTATGGATATCCTTTAGGTAATTTTTTCCCCTGGTGCTATTGCATACTGTGCTGTCCGTGTTTTCTGTGCCAGACCTGTGTCATTTTCCATGAGGTCTGTTTCTTTTTAGTACAAGTTTGCTGCTTTACCAGGAATTTTAAGCATCACTCCCTTCTGACGTAATGGGTGAAGGCCTGTGTTCGGATGTAAGTTGTGCAGATAAAGTTTTTCAAGAGCAGACACTGCTGAGAGTTGGGGCTAGATCCTCACGAAGGCAATTTGGGGAAAAAAAAAAAGCTTGAGTGTGCATAAAGAAATGAATGGAAAGCCCCCCAGGAGTTGTCATGGAAGCTGGTTTTAGCAGAGGAGCAGAGAAACAACTCCCTTAAGGAACTGCAGAAGCACAAAGAACAAAACCCAAGGGTAAAGTTGCAGGAAATGCCTGAGGTCAAGTAAACAATAACTGGTGTTATCCACCTGGAATGTTACACATGCGATTTCCAAGTGGTATAAAATTCCAGTATAAAAGCACCTGCTCCAGTTTTTCTAGCATCCACTGTAAGTGCTCAGCAGAGGAGAAAGGCTCTTGGCACCTCACCACTGCCCCTTATCACTCAGGAGAGAAATTTGAGGCAAATTTGAGTATAAAACTTTGCCAGGAGGGAATTTTGAGAGGTCACCTGGCCTAGAACCTGTCTGCATGGCAGGGGAAATTTGGCCTGTCTTCATTAATTGCTCTCATTGGTGTTGGGAAATCTACAGACAAATACTCAGGCATCTGAAAATAGCCCCAAAGCTGAAGGCAAACTTAGCCTGTGGTGCTGTTTTGGGTAAAAGCTGAGGAGCAGCTGCACAGCTGGACATGGAGACAGAATCCACTGTCCTTCATGTGTGGACACTGCTGACTGTGGCTGCCAGGAATTACCATCCACATTAAACAGATTGTTTTATTTAAAGGGATATTTGTCAAGTGCAGTGACAGTACCACTCTGTCTTTCCCTAGAAGTTCTCTCCTTGACACCATTTGCCATGAGAGACATCCCAGGACACAGTTAAAAATCCAGGGAAATGCCTAGATCAATTCAGAACTCTCCAAAAGTACTTTAGGGCAAGTTTCTAGCTGAGTCTTACATTTCCAAATATGTAGTAGTAGGTCAGAGTCAGTTAATCAAGAACTTCTGGAAATCATGACTAACCCAACAATCTCATACACAGCTAAAACATCACTGCTGAAGAGACTCATTCAAGACTGTGATCTGTACTGTAACAGCACATCCTTTCCCTAAACAAACTGCTGGATTTGCTGGATGTGTGAGCAGTACACAAGCAGGATGGTAAGGAAGAAGAGACTAAAAAAAGCTCAGTTAGCAATAAAACCATCCTACAGCACTGGATATTAAGTCCACTTCTTGATGATGGCTGGATTTCAGTTTAGCAGAGTAGGAAGAACGGCTGAGGGCAGAGCACCTAAACAGCCTCTGTTTGCTGCACCTTCTGAGACAGATGTTAGCAGCCAGGGATTGGACTAAGATGCTGGACTTATTCTGAAGCTGGGTCTGATTTGTCTTGGCATTTTCCCTGGTTCTGTGGGACAGAATGTTGTGGGAAGTGGGATGAGCTCTGACATCAGCACCACTGCAAGGCAGCCCACATGTCACCGCTGCCTTGCGTGAGGATGGGACAGGATGAGGTCAGACCAGCCAGAAGTGCTGTCAGTCAGTTATTCTGTGTCCTTCCAGAGTTCCAAATGAAGATGGACTTGCCAGCACACAGGCAGCACTGGGACTCAGAGATTCACTGGGATTCTAAATGCTTTAGAAGTGGTTTTTTAGCTCTTGCCTCCTGCTGCTACCAACTATTCCATGTTTGCATAGGACATTCCAGATGGGTGAGAGAAATGTGATCATCTGCCAATGTTCAAATAAGGCAAGTGGGATTCTCTGCTGAAGTTATTGAACTCTTACCTTTATCTCATGGACAGCACACCAAAAGAAACAGGACTGCAAAGTGCAGATGATCAATCTGTTCCCCCTTAGGAAGATAAAGCAGCTCTTTAGGCAATTTCATTGCTGTGAACAGGCATGGGCAAAACAGGTCAAATGCAAATGTATCAAAAATCTGGAAAACGGACTAAATTTGAACTTTGAATTCAGAAACATTCTTGCTTTGTTTGAGATCTGGTAGAGGGATGACTTGAAAAAAAAAAGCATTTCAAATAAGTCTGTGCTTCCTGTAAGTATAAAATGTAACAAATCATTAAATTTCTGTCAAAATATAAAAAATTGTCCCATCTGCTGCAATACTACTGTGGAAGGTCACTTTGAATTAGAGTGAACTTTACACTGGTGGTTTCAGAGAAATCTTCCCTGATTTGTTGTGGCCAGAGCACACTCATACATACCTATCCCAGCTGGGGCATTTCTCTGGGAAAAGGACTCTCCCAGGCTTGAGAATTTGGAATCCTGAGGTCAAAACATTGGCTTTAAGACCCCTTGCTCATATGGACCACAAATCAGTCTGTGTCTACAAACTGTTTTGTCCTTTCTGGTTTCCCAGGGGAAAAAGAGAGAAAGAAATCTGAAAATAGTATGTGGAAATCTTGGAAAATCCCTTGTGTCCTAAAGAATAGACATTTCAACCTACTTGACTGAAGTGTTTTGACTCTCAACAAGGTACTTTTGTTCATTAGCTACTGTTTTACATTTTCAGTTTAATTGTCAGTACCAACTCTGCCAACCAAAACAGCCAGGGCCACAAAGTCACCTTGAAAACACTCAGGCTTTCCAAGTGTTTTCCAATAGCCCAGTGAGAGAGATGCTCCTGATAATCAAAGGCCATTGGTTCTACAAAACTTTAGTACTCTTGAAAATCTCAGACCTGCATCATATGCAGCACCCAACAAAAATGCCACTTCCTATAGTGGGTGAGTGACTTCCAAGGGATCCTCCACATTCACAGAACACACAAGAAATATGAGTGGGTCACCAGGTCTGAAGGAGCCTTACTTCTCTTACTGAGGAGCAAAGACTCTGCCCTTCAGTTTGCAATTATTTCCAATGACTTCATGAGCTTAATGTCACAGCCCAGCTGTGAGAATAATGTTCTCTCTCAAAAAACATCTGCAATGAGTTCCATGCAGAAAATTCAGCAGAAAGTTCTTTGACAGATGCAAACTGACAGACTTTAAACAAATACTATGGACTGGCTCAAGCACAGCTTGAAAAATGGCCCCTTGATTATGTCAGCAAACAGCATAGAACATTCACCAGTGCCAGGAGTAAATAAAATAGCAGACAAGCAATACCCATTGCCAAACCACTATGAAATTCACATAAATACTCGTATTCAGGGAAACGATAGTGATATATCAGCAGATCTATCTTAGTAGGTGATGTAAGCACAGAGCACTGTTTGTCTCTTGAGTGCTGCCTTTCTGTTTCTTCCCACATTTCAAAAAAAAAACCCCTAGGGGCTAAGTACTGCTATTCCCAAATACCACTGTTACAGCCAGGAAAGTTCAAATAAGTAGGAAGCTTTATTGCATACTGATTTTTCCCTGCCTAGAGGTTGGTTTCAGCATGGAAAGATCACAGAGAGGGCCTTGATTCACTCCAGTTACAGAAGATCCCAATTACTCTTAGGATTAAAGAGAATGCACAAAGAGACTGGCAGTCAGAGCAAGGCAGTACTTCTGGAATCCGTGTCCTGGTAGGAATATCCATTTCAACCAGTGCAGCTGGATTTGATGAGGTCTTTTCCAGCCTTAGCAATTCCATGATCCAATGACCACCGTTTCCACATCTGCTTTTACCACAGGTCAAAGTTATGAATCAACACCCCCAGTGAAAATCAAGTTCTAATCAACGCTGTCTCTCCCCACTATACAAACAGCAGCATAACAGGGCCAGTAACACCCTGCAGGAACACGGGGCTGGAGCAGCAAGGACCTTTCAGTTAGGAGGAACAGCCATTCCCCAGGCTGCTCCTCCCCTTCCACATTCACCTAAACATTTCCTTCAGGAATTCCTTCATGTCACCGGCCTCCAGCCTGTTAGACTATCAAATCAGGAATCACAAAACAAGATAGTAGAAAATTGAGTCCTTTGCATTGGCAACAACATGTAGGTTGCTACATAGGATGCTCTGAGGCCAATGACAATACTTAATGTAAGAGATTCCCACCCCCCACCCAGTTGGAATCCTTGGCTCAAGTTTTTTTTTAGACACAGAAAGAGAATATTCATCTCCAAACTTAGGAAAGAATCAGGTGTAATAGGAATCCAGTGGATCACCTTTTTTAAAGGGAACACAAAAGTGTGTGGAAAGAGACTGTCCATTGCTTGGCTGGCTCAGAGTTCCTACGTGATGTCCTTCTTCCTTGGGGGGCGGTGGATGTTCCTCACCACACACTTCACCATCCATTCAATTCCTTCATTCACCCCTTTGCTAAGGAAATAAGACAAGTAGACAAGGTTTTAAATTTAACCAACAACAAGAAGCAACCAAGAAGAGAAACATGGATCATACAGGCCCTAAATGAGCCCTTACATGAGGAAGGGAAGGGCTCTACTCATCTCACAGTTATTTGTTGGTATTCCTGTATTATTTCTCATGCAGGCAAACAACAGGGATCTGATTTCTTTTAGCTTAGCAATATATACCTCCAGCCTTTATTTTTCTGGTGTCTGTGCAGGACTACACCCAACTTAGTCACCAACTCTGTGGAAATCTTGGTATGAACAAGCAACAAACCCACCTGACAGCTGGTTTGAGGTTATTTTGCCACAAACCTCACACTTCCAACCCTGGCTCCAGCTTTCTGTAATCATCTGTGCTGGGGTTGCCAAGCAAGTCACCACCACGCTGGTCTGCACAGCTCCCCAGCCATGACTTCCATGAGTTATTTATTCTTTTAGTGCAAGCTCAAACTGGAATTTTGAAAGGAAATTCCACAGAAATCAAAACTAGAAATGTTTGTACCAAAAAAACCCCACATCTGAAAAGGTTGTTTTTCATAAGGTTATTATCTAATACTTCTCTTCCAGTCAGTGCTTGAACATTGTTCTTGTGGTCATTCACCTGCTTAATGCCATGTGATTTGTAGCAATGCAGACAACAAATTTTTTTCACAGTTCAAGAAGTTTTTGTTATCCTTTGCAGTAGTTTCTGTGATAACATAGAAAAAATTTCAAAGCTCTAGATTCAGCCCAGAAAGTAATTCAGCCAGTGCTTCCACCACCTGGAACAAAACTTTTGACTTTCCAGTTAAAAGAACAGAAAGCACAAAGAACCAAAGTACTGCAAGTCTCGATACACAATAATGATGCTGAGATATCAAGAATCCAGTGGGTTGGTCAAGGTCATGGCACGCAGCTGTGTAAGCCCAATTTAGGGTCTGTTTTAGTCATCAGATTTTAAACCACAGGCATCTCCATGTAAGAAGACTCCCAGAGACTGTGATATCATCCCCATCACAAAGCTCATCTTTGTGCCAAAGCATACGGAAGCAGAAACATAATTACGGCAGCAAAAGTGAAGCACCACGCATTTCTCTGGCATCAACAGTTCTCAACTGACTTCTAACCTAAAAGCCAGGAGCTGCAGCAAACCAACACCTGCAAGGATTATTGTGTAAGGACAAGGGATGACACATACAGGACAACACATATGCCTTCAAGTCCCACTGCTCTCAGCCAGCAGTACATTTCCACTGTGTTTTACAGGCAGGATTTACAGATGAAGTTACTGAGCTGGTGCAAGACCAAGGTTCTCAAACAAGCGTCTGTGAGTGCTGGAAGGAAGCACAGCTCCCTTTCAGGGCTTAATAACCCCTGTAGTGGTGCTCTGTATGTGACACCCCACAGCTGCTCAGCCAACCAATTCTCAGTCTACCCCTTCTCATACTCACCCAGTAAGGGCTGAGCAGGCTTGTGTCAGGCAGTCTCTCTTCCCAATTTTGTTAATGCAGTCACTAAATGCTGTCTTGATATCAGGTATTGACAGACAAGTCTGCAAAGGGAACCAAAGTAGAGCTTGTTTGTGCTACAGGACATGGTGACCTTCTTCCACAATGAATCATACTATGACTGCAGTCCTGCTTCAGTCAGGATGGCAATGCTGTGAGGTTAAACCCACTCACCCACCAACAGAGCAAATTCACCTTTGCATTCCAAAGAAATGAACATATTCTTTTTTCATCAAAGAGAATGCTGTCTGCTGACAGTACACACATACTGCCTCACCTCCCTGATCCTTAATCTGTACAGTTCTAAGCAAACAGTCCTGAAAATGGGCACAACCTGCACCCTGTAAGGATACCCTTTCCAAGCTGCTCAACAGCTTGTATTTACCAGGACACAAGAGCTTTAGTATTTATGAAGCCTTTTGAAACAGTGTCCCTGCCACAAGCCCAGATGACTCTTTACCAGTATCCTGGGCCCTCTCACAAAATAAGTTGTGATTTTTCCTCAGCTCTCAGCACATTCCTTGGCAGTATAGCCATGCCCCACCAGCACTTGTCTGTTTTCATTCAGAGAAAACACTGGCAGCACTGAATGCAGCATGTTTTCTGACGCCTGATGTCACTGTGCCCTTGACCCCCAGCAAGTCCTGAACTTCTGTGAGGCTGCCAGGAGGCTGCTGGGAACAACATCACAAATCACAACCCCCCAGTAAACCACTGGATTACTTTCCTCACATAAATCACCGTGTCACCACAAAAAGCTACAACAAAAGCAAACCTGCCCAACTAAAGTCTGGACTTGCACCTCTCTGAGCACTCAGTGCTCATTTTTTCCTCAGAAACCTTGGATAAGCCATATAAGCACTTCAGCTGGCCATGAGCCCACCTTTCCTCCTCTCTGCAAAGACATTCTGGACCTTCAACAAGTCTCAAGTACGTGTTTCGAACCTTCTGTCAGGCCCACATACGTGTTTTGGACAAATGTTTACACAAATGCCAAACTGGACCCCTGTGAGTCCTGAGGATTGGCCAAGTGGGCCTAAACTCTGAGAGAACAGAAATATGAAAATTAATGTTACCAGCCATCCATTTGCAAAACACTCATTTTGGAGAAATTAAACAAAGGAAATTTTTGTGGATAACAGAAGTAGATTTCACTGCTTATACATAGGAAGGGATCTTAAGAAATGGCTTGCAAGGAGTTTAACAACACCCAATTCACCCAGTGCCCTTGACTCCATTAACTGTGCAACTTTTGATGACTGTACTTTCTTACGACCTCAGCTGCATTTAAAGCTTGCCCTTTCAATCAATGACCTGGATTGATTACCTGGACAGAAAACCCGTTACTGACATCATTCCATAAAAGCCTCAACAATTCAGGTCAGAACTTACGACATGTGAAAAATGTGCAGTTCATACAGATGAGCTGTCAGCCACAGCATAAACAGTTAATTTTAAAAAAACAACAACAACTACTAACTTCAGAGAGAGTCAAACTGGACTTGGGAGCTGGAATTCAAACCACTAGGTCTGGAAGATGGGCAAGAGATTACAACCAACCAACCAACCATTCTCTACTGGTTTGTAAAAGCTGCTCCCTTAGGCTGGTATGGTGTTTACTGCCCAGTAAAAAAAAAGGCAGGTCCAAATGCTTCCTGGTTTAACCCAAAGCTCTGGACAAGTTAATTACCCAACAACTGGGAAGGACAAAGAGCTGCATTCCAGTAATTTGAGCTGTTTTTCACATCTTTGTTTTTTTCAGTCAGTGATACTTGGCAGCAGGAAGGTTAAATCTCAAGGCAGCTGAAAGTGAGCAAATGTTTCTTGAAATATACTTTAAGGTTCTCACAGTTTAATACTATTGTACAATGACATACCTTTGAGTATATCCTTTCTTCTTCTTGAGTCTACCCTTTCCTTCTCCTTTTCTGAATGATACATTTAAAAATATTTTTAAATAAATCAGATAAAGTGTTTAAGATGCAAAGTAACAACAGAGAGCACAGTCATGCTGTCCTTTCTTCCTCAACTTCTACTTGCATAGGTAGCAAAGCAATCAGGAAATGAACTTCCCAACACCACGAGCAGACCAGGACACCTGCACATACCCAGCAGCACAGAGAACCCACATCCTTTACCTTGCCCATCCTTGAAGCCTTTAAGAGTCCACTTCTCCCAGTGCAGCTGACAATTACAGCCATTTTTATCTCCCAGTATAAACCATTGTTATAACTTCCCTTTCCCGCCTTCTGCTAGAGCTGTGGCCTGCCCCACTTTCCACAGAACTGCCCAGCCATGGCTTTCCATGGAAATCTGCATCAGAAGGAGTTTTGTTTCTGAGGAGACTTTGCACCATTCCCATTGTCACAGCCGGATGCCACCGCATCACCAATCCTGTTTTGAGGAACACCATTTTCCCCCTGGGATGAAGCAGAGCAGCACAGCAGAGGGGTAACAACAAACTATCAATGCCTTGTTTTAGTGTTCCAGGGAAAGCCATGAACTGGAATCTCATGTGACAGCAGGGCATGAGGCAGACTATCCATTACTTCAGCAAGGGGCATCTGAGCTTCCCATGCTCGGAGGAAAATGTCAGCCGTGGCTTCCAAGTTCCCCTTCTCCCCAGTCACATTACAAAATATTTCTTTGCAGATGTGTTTTGTTTCTCAGCTGCAAACACATAACCCAAAAACAAAGAAGGGAAGCTGGATCTGTGATCACATCAACAGTGGTCCATTAAATAACACTTTCCACAGTGACCTTTCAGGCAAGATGTCATATCCCCCAGTTCACAGGAACCTCACACACAACACATGATGAACCAGATTTCCAACCAGCTTCCCCAAAATAACACACTGTAAAACATCTTTTGATGAAGGCCCCTCCAGGCATAGTCTAGCCAGGACTGAACCAAATTCCTCCTATGAAGGGTTCAGAATAGCATTATCCAAAGTAAGAATCAGCAATGGCACACCTAAAAATCTATCAAACAGCAAGGCAGGTTTTAGCCAAAAAGAGGTTGCATTGTAGAGCCTTTGCCCATTTCCCAAATCCACTGGAGCAAAGATAATGCTGCTGCCTGGTCTTCTGTCAGGACAAAACCAGAAGCACGGATAAAACCTCATGTAGAGGCTCTTTAGTCATCTCAAGAGTAATCAACTATCAGACTGGAACTAAAAGAGAAACAACAGCAAGGTGGATTGCCTAAATAAAATTATATCACAAAAAGTCTAACTCACCTGACCTATGCTGTGGGACTACCCTGTTTACGAGTTTGTTTTAAATTGGAATTTAAGCTGCTTTAAAGATGGAATAGTATAGCCTCAATTTAAACCATTTTATTTTAATTAAAACTAATTTGATAGGGAAGCTGTGATAGGTCTTCAGTTGGAAACTAGAATGGCTTTCATGCAGAAGGTCTGTTTTCTAGCAATTGTGTGGAAATGAGTATTCTGCTACTCACCATGACTCCTTGCATTTTCCAAAGGCACAAGGAGGCTTTTCAACATTCTGGAGATTTCAAATTAAATTTCCAAAATTTATCTTTAGATGAGGATGGCAACACATCCTCCCAGACATAGGTCATCATACAGCACCCAGTAGTTTTCAGATTGTTAAATTTCAGATGCTGTTTGTGACAGGTCATGTTTTTTTCAGTATTTTCAATAGTGTTGCCTAACGAGCCATTCTATCCTCAAATTGTAACAGTTCATTGTAAAGTTTAGAAATATATACCTTGTGTAAACCTTTCAACAGCTGCCTTCACAACAAAACAACAAATATCAATTCTTATTTTGCTTTTTTTCTGCAACAAGCCATATTTTCAGAAGTGGCATTCTGAGTTCACAGGAATTAGTAGATATTAGATATTTTATTTCTCCTACAAACCAATAGTTCCTTTAAAAACCCAAACAAATTCCTTCCTCCAACATACATTTGACTCAGTTTTTAAATGATTTATAAAATAATTCAGTTTTGAAGCCTGTGCTGAATACAGAGCATTCTCCTGATACCATAAAATATCACATTGAATATTGTGAGAACTAGAATTGGTGTTTTGCAGTAAATGACGATATTTTATCCCCTGGAATGGCCAAATACCACTCATGCTTTGCAGTGGTGAGAGGACACAATGTACCCTGGGGGTCACAGCAGAGTTCTTAACACTTTGTGCAATTTCAGGTTGCATCAGCACTTTTGTTATCTTAATAACAGAATGTAAACTTAAAAAACAAACAATGTCAGATGTACTATTTCAGATGTATTTGGTCACAAGCCTTCTGCTTGTGAGACATTAAGAATTACCCTTCACCTCCAAATACCAGCAAGGTTAAGACACACTTATCCTCCCTTATCATGGCTCAGGACAAAGGGATGCTGGTGAGAATTTCCTACTACAGTTTTATGTCTGGAGATCCAGAGCAGAAAAATCTCTGCTAATTATCAGTTTTATTCCAGAGGTCTTCCATTCTGCTAAATCAGGGGAAGAGAAACAGGCTACTGAGTTTTTTCAGCCTTTTTTAAGTGAACATCAGTAATTACTGAAAAATAAGCTGTAACCTCCTTAGTGATTTGTTAATAACACTGATGTCTCTTTGCTGGGTCCATATCCAAGATCATGCTGTAGGAGTGGACCTCTAAATATCCAATGCAGGTATTTCTAACAAACAGGCAAACCTCCAGTGGGTTTAGTTTTGCTAATCTCTTGCAGCTCTACAACTACATGAAGGCACCAGGCCTGTGGGCTGGTCTTGGACCCTCAGGAGGGGGCAAGAAGTCAGATTGTCTTTTGAAAGCCTGTTCCAAATACCTATTTCTAGTAATTTAAAGAAGCCCACTTGTGCAATTATTTGTCTTTAGTCTGGCTACAGTGTCAGAAGAGCCAGTGCCTGCAGCCTGTAATAAAATATGTATATGAAACCAAAAGAGAAACTGGAACAACTTTCCAGGTCACTGCTTGGAGCTTATCCTCAACAGATCAAGGCAAGAGTGCAGGCTGCTCCCTGCAGAAAAGCTGTGGGGTTTCATAGAAATATGAGAGTCAATATTCTGATTTCCACAGAAGGAAACCCACATTTCCCCACATTCCAGAGACCACAGCAAAGTCAAGACCATAAATCAGGAGTTCAGTCTCGATCTCATGCTTTTACATGGAATTACATTTCTCTTATTTCTAAGATTAGGTAATCTAGATATTCTAGATGAATTTGATCATCCAAAAACCAATCTGTGTCATACTCATGAAGGGTAACAAAATCCTCCTCTAGAGCCAGGTGATTTCTATGGAAGTCTCACGTGTTTCCACAAGTGCAATCGCTCGGACAAGTGTAAAGTTCAGAGGAAGAATCTGAGAAGTATTTGCATCCTTTGGAACAGAGACTGATCCCAGCTGCCAGGGCTGGTGCTCCAAATCCTCCTGGAAGCCTCTGGCTCCATCTAGAGACGAGCCACTGGAGCTGCAGTCCTGGAATTCCAGGTACAATTTCCAGGAGGAAAACACTAAAAACACCACGACCACTTTGGGCACTCTCCTCTCTTTTTTCCATGCTGGGGCAGATAAGGATGGCCACGGATGTGTCACCTAAACACTGCACCACCCACGGACTGTCAAACCCAAACCAAGAGCTTTACAGTTCTGAATACACTGGAAAGAATTCAAATTACATTATCAGAAAAGAGCATTCCTGGCTATTCACTGCTGTCACTGATGGAATGCTCTACAACAAACAACTGTTGTATTGAACAGATCTTATCCAGTTATGGGGAAAGGATGATTTGTTTCACATACATCTGTTGTGCTATTTCTGGGTTTTAAGAGAGCAACATAAACAAAGTGCACTAAACATTTTTTTTTCTGAATAAACAGGAAAAAACAGCATTAATATGGCCAGTCACGATACAAGAAAAACCTACCATAGCTATGCAGGTTTTTTTGTCTACATAAAGAGTTCAAAACTATGTGCCTGTAGGAAGCTCATTCATGGCATGGAAAAGGGCTGGAGGAGAAAGGAAAAAAATACAACTAAATTCAAAGCAATTATTTCCAGCAGTGGGAAAGTACCACAGGATCAGCTCAGGACTGCGGAACAAATTTAACATGAATGCAGAGTCCACCTCTCCAAGGCTTATTTGCTCATTTATGTAAATCCTCCATATTTTACCTCTACATCCTGCTTGTTGGCCAACACCAGAATGGGAACCCCTTCCAGAGCTTCACTGGTAATCATCTTCTCTGCAGAGGACAGAAACAAAACCAGGTTTAGCCAGTTCTGGAAGCTGTACAAATGTCTGGCACAGATTATCTGGACAGAGGGATGAAGCCAGAGGCTCCTTCTTGCATTACAGTTTCATTTGATAGAGCCTTTCAGGTCTATTTTGTTCACACTGTACTTACCAAAAGCTCTTTTGGACTCAGAGAGCCTCTCCTCATCAGTGGAGTCAATAACATAGATCACCCCGTGAGATTCTGCATAGTACTGGAAGGAGAACACAGATATTGGTGTCAATCCACTAGGATCACTTGTTCCTCTTCCTGATTTTATTTTAATTTGGTACAGTTTTGGTACATGTGGAGGAGATCAACCAGTTAGAGGCAGCTGTATCCACAGTGTGCCTGGACAGAATGGAGGCACACAGGCTGTGCTGCCTGTTCTGTTGGCAGGCCTGATCAACACATCAGCTGGAAAAGCTCACCTGTGTCCCCCCAAAGCTTATCTCTATGGCACAACCCCAGATCTGGGCTGGTAATTGTTGTCTGTAACCAATAATGCAAATATTAAGCACAGAAATTGTGGAATCTCTGAAAAAGTGTTAATGTTAAATACTGGGGTTATCAATAAGCCTGTGTGATTACCAAATGATTGTAGTGGTTCAGTTCTAAAAGAGATAAAACCACTTCTAAAAGAAATCATGGAATCACAGGATGGTTTGTGTTGGAAAGGGCCAACCATTCCATTCCAACCCCCTGCCAGGAGCAGGGACACCTCCCACTAGATCAGGCTGAGCAGAGCTCCATCCACACTGGCTTTGAACACTTCCAGGGATTGGGCAGCCACAGCTTCTCTGAGCAAGTTGTATAAACCAAATAAAACAAAACCACATCTCTAACCTTGTCCCAAAGTGACTGCAGTTCCTCCTGCCCACCAAGGTCCCAGAACATCAGCCGAGTTTTGCCAACATCAATAGTTCCAACTAGAAGGAAGGAAGAAAGGGCAAACCAATGAAAACTCTGGGTGCTGTAAAGCACAGACACCTGCACACCCCACTCAGAAATCTGGGGTGGGACAGGCTTGTAGGGGAACAAGTCACAGGCAGCAGCTACTTGCAACCACAGACCAAAACCTGCATGGAGTGACCATAAATACAGAGCAGTATCAGTGCCAATAATTCCAGAGCTGGGCCAAGGAATGAACTCCAGGGAAATACAGTTTGAGGACAGCACTGAAAAAGGATACCTGGAGTTTTAATACTTCAAGAGTTTCTCCTCCTAAGCTAAGAAAGTCAATTTTATTCTCTACAAAAAGAACTGGGCAATTGGGAGATACAATCTCTGCATCCAGGAACTATCAGCCCTCCTGAAGTCATAAACATTTCAAACAAAAAACAACTGTTGTCTAACTGTGCAAGAAAGCTGAAAAAATTCCACGTGGATTTACTTACTGTTTAAGCCTACAGTGGTTGTGATTTTGGACAAACTCATCCCTTTGTAGTTCTTGTTAAATCGGGTTTTAGTTTGCTCAAGGAAGGTCTGAAGAAGAATAAGACAAAGTATTTACTGTCAAACTTTTTACTGGCTGGGGTAATCCTACCCCAAACCTGCCTTTTCATTTCTGCACAATCCTGCTAGAGCAGATACTGCCCTACCTAATTTTAGACACATCACTCTTCTTGCTCTCTACTTTAGCAAGGAAAGAAGGGATCATAGGTGATTATGGGATTACCAAAGCCTCAGCCACATCCCTGAAAGCTTGTACTAAATTTAAGTAATGAGGAAAAGTTGATTGTTTGGTGTGACATCACTAAAATAACTCAGAACACAGCTGTTGGAAGACCCCTGTTGGAAGATTTATCCCTGGAGGATGTTTAGGATTGTGTGTGCCCTCCACAGGGTGACAAACAACACTTACAGTTTTGCCAGCATTGTCCAAACCCAGGATCAGGACACAGTACTCATCCCTCTGGAACATGTATTTATAGAGCCCTGAGAGCAGCGTATACATCCTGCTCCTGCAACAAATGCCAGGAAATCAATTAACAAACAGGTCATTTCCAAAAGCCTCTCATGCCACAACACAAGTTTTTCCCAACGCCAGACAAATAAATGATGCTACCCTTTTATGAGTAACTCTCATATTTAGGCAGTCCCAGGAAAAACCACAGATCTAAGAGAGATCACGAAATCAGCTCAAGATCAAATTTGGGGTTTAAAAGGGAACTGAGGAAGGACCTGAACACCTCTTGCAGTAAATGTAAGACCCACAGAAAATGAAGTGAACTTCATACAAATACAAATAACAGGTATTTTGAGCAGAATCTACAGAAGCTCACACCTGTTTTTTGTGGTGCTGGATTTGCACACACAAGGCAGAGCAGCTTTGCTGGGATGCAGAAGGCACTGGCACCGAGTGCTGCAGCTGACTCACATGCCATTGCAACACCCCTTCTGTTCAAACACAGATAAAGGGAACCTCAAGGCAGAGCCTATGGAAGGCAGCTGCCTCTAAGCAAGTGCGTGGTTAAATAACCACTTTGAAGTCAAACATCATTACCTAAAGGGAAATAAAAGTGTTCCAAAGCAGGAATCGGGGATTTCACGGTAAGGGAGGACAGGGCACTAAGGGCTAGGGGCTTCAATCCCACCGGTACCGGGGCCACCCTTCGCCTCCAGCTGTGCGAGAGCGGGGGGCTCCTGCCGTGCCCCGGGGGAGCAGCGGGGCCACTGGAACCCCGCCCGCTCCCCTTTCGGGACAGAGACTGATCCCGGGCGCGCCCGACCGCCCGCCTGCTCCGCCCTAACCCGGGAGATCCTCCCGGACCCGGGAGATCCCTCCAGATCCAGAAGATCCGAGAGATGCGGCCCTTTCCTTCCCTGCCACAGCCAGTGACGCTGAAGGGGAACACCGGCCCTACCGCCATTTCCCTCTAATGGCCGAGCGCCACGTCCCGGGACAGCGACAGGCCCCGGGACAGCGACAGGTCCCGGCTCAAGCTCCCGAGCGCAGCCGGCGAGGAAAAGAGCCCCGAGCCCGAGGCCCGCGGCCCCTCACCTGGTCCTGGTGCCGGTGTCAGCGCTGGAGCCGCAGACGCCTCTCACAACTCCCCAGCCCCACCGGCCGCCGCCATTCCGCGCCCCGGACTCCGGGAAATGTAGTCCTGTCGCCGCAGCGATGGCGATGCAGAGGGGGACTGTGGACTACAGCTCCCGGAATGCCCAGCGCCGCCGGCCTCCCGGGGACCCCGAGTGCTGAGCGGGTGACGCGTCGGAGAGCGCAGCCGGAAGTGGGGGCGCTGCGGCCGGAAGAGGGGGTGTCATGACGGGTGTCATGGAGGCGGCGCGCAGGGGCCGAGGCGGCTGAGGGCGCAGTGGGGCCGCCGAGGTGGCAGTGGCGGCTCAGGGAGGTGTTGCAGCCCTGGAGCTGAGGGAGCGCACAGGCTGCGGGAGGAGCGGTGCCGTGCGCGGGCCCAGTGAGCGAGAGTGGACTCGGTGGCGGGGGAGAGCAGGGCCAGGCCCGGCCTCTCCCGTCGCCTCTTGGCGCCTGTTTCCAGCAGGAGCATCGCTCTGGTGATTTCCGAAGGGAAAGAGCGGGACGGCGGGTAGATGTCGCTTCTGCGGGCCAGGACTTGTTATCCAAGAGTGCCTGAGTAAACTGAATGCGTTTTAAGTTTGTGGAGAGGACGCGGGCAAAAGCGCCTTTCTTGTGCTGAGAATGGATGAAGAGAATCTGGAAGCAGCGATCCAGACCTACAACGCCCAGCTGCAGCAGGTGGAGCTGGCGCTGGGGGCGGGCCAGGACCCATCGCAGCAGTCGGACCTGATCCAGCTGCAGGAGGATTTGAAGCAGCTCATAGAACTGACCGAGTCGAGCCTGGTGGCTGTGAAAAAGAGCAAACTTCTGGCCACTTTGGACACAGACGCCTCCTCCTCCTCCCCAGCGGGTCACCCAGGGCAGGATTCCCACCTGGAGAGCTCTGCCCAAGATGAGGAATATGCTGCTTTTAAGGAAGCCATTGCTGGGCTTGGAACAGAAGAGGAGCCTCCAGCTGGTGACAAGATCCCCTCAGAGAGAGAGGGAGAAACTGGGGATAAAACCAAATCAAAGTGCAGTGAAGAGGAGGAGGAGTCTGAGAGAGAGGAGGAGGAGGAGGAGTTGAGTGGGATGAAGGTTAAAGCCCCCTACTACAGCTCCTGGGGGACGCTGGAGTACCACAATGCCATGATTGTGGGGACAGAGGAGCTGGAGGATGGCAGTGCAGGGGTCAGGGTGCTCTATCTGTACCCCACCCACAAGTCCCTGAAGCCGTGCCCGTTCTTCCTGGACAACAAGTGCAGATTTAAGGAGAACTGTCGGTAAAGAGAGAGGGAGTGGGAGGGGCCTTGTCTTTCAGAGGGATGAACCTCCTCCTGACGTGCTCTGTGTGGTTTCTCACCCAGAGAAATTGTGCCTTCATGTTATTAAAATGCACTGTGGTGAGCAGTGGCATCAGTTTGGCTGTTTCCTGTAGCTAATGCAGAGGTGAAATGGCAAATCCTGCAGAGATGTTACATAACTGAGTGGATAAATTAACAACTGATGAAGTATTTTAAAATAAAACACACAAGTCTGTGGATAATGCACACATTCCAGTTGCACAGGGGGGTTGTATAGGCTCTGGTTTTGGGGATCTTCACCAGGATCAACCTCAGTGGTCTGTGAAGGTGCTGGGTTGGAGCCCTGCCTGTCTCTGGTCCTGTTTATCCCCAAAGCCATGAGCTTTTTAATTGGATGTGTCACTAGCAAGGAAGTTTAATTCTCTGGGGAGGGATGCATTCTTTGTCCCATGACATAAATAATGTATTTAAGGTGAAACATGAACAACTTTATAATTGCAACAGCACGTGGTCAAACTTCCCTAATTATGGTGAAGGTTCCTCACCGCTGACACTGGTGTGCTTTTCTTTTGAGGAAGGAAGGGATTTTCCTTTGAAAGCTCCTGTTCCTCCTTCCCTGCAGGTTTTCCCATGGTCAGGTGGTGTCCGTGGAGGAGCTCCAGCCGTTCCAGGAGCCCGACCTGAGCAGTCTGGGGGTGGGCTCAGCCTGCCTGGCCAAGCACAGTGATGGGATCTGGTACACGGCCAAAATCACCGGTGAGGGGCTTTCCCGGGGCCCGGGGGGAAGGTGGAGGCTGAGGTTAATGTGGATCTAAAATTTGGCTCTTGTGGTTAATGACAGAAAAGAGATGCTGCCCTGAACTCAAAATCTTGACATAGCTGAGGAAACAGTCTGAGTTTTGTCAGGCTAGAGGAGGGAAACAGGAGATATAAAGAGCCAAGAATGTGGAAAGGAAATGACTACGTGGTCATTAACTGCTCCAGGGAAGAGGGAGGGACTGCAGGAATTTACACGTATAGTAGGTGAGAATTGCAATAATCTGGTCTTGTTTAAACAAAAACCAGGGGAGCTGGCTCTGCCCAGCAGCTGCTGATACAGGCTTCCCTCTGTCCTGGGAAGAGGGAGGGTTTATTCCCTCTTTCCATCTTTCTTTTAACTGTTACTAAGTCAGAAGGGATTAAGTCTAACTTCTTTTTAATTCCATGTCTCAACAGCCCATCTTTCTTGATTTGTAGAGATAAACTTTTGGGTATCAACACAGGCATTGTGGAAATAGCTTTTCATTGCAGTGGGCACTTCTCCCTCCCAGACAGAAATAAAAACAACAGATTCAACCCAGAATTTTTTAGAACTGTTCCTTGGGCCTTTCCCCTGTCCTGTGTCATTCTGCTGGAGCTGGCTGTGGTTTAGCTCCCTGTGTGCTGGAGCTCCTGTCCTTGCTGTTCCCTCTGTAGATGTGGACAGTGGTTACTACACGGTGAAATTTGACTCCCTGCTCCTCAAGGAGGCCGTGGTGGAAGGGGACAGTGTCATTCCACCCCTGAGAAGTGAAGATGCTGCTGAATCTGGCGAGTCTGATGAGGACAGTGTGGATGACTCTGGTTATGCCAAAGGTAAGAGAGTAGGGAGAATTTGAGCAAAAGTGGCTTGGGATTTTGTTCTGTTTCTCTCTGGGACTGGCTGACTGTCCTAGAGCTCTCACTCTGAGTTTCTCACCTCTGATGAAGGAGCAGTTGATTTCTTTTTGTGTTCCTGAAAGACTGAGAGCAGTAAGTGGCTGTTAAGGTGTAACTGCAAACTAAAGTCTTTGTTTTATGCAAATCCCTGGGCTAATGAAGGCTGGAGGTTTCCATGAGAGCTTCCCACACATGGAAGAAGAGGGTGTGATATTTTAGAGTTCCAAGCTCAGAGCCTGTTTCTGTGTCTGACTGAGCTGAGTTAATAAGTGAATCAGATTTTCTCATCCCTGGGAGCTCCATGACCCAGGAGTGTGAGACCCAAGGAAATGGAAGTGTTGGCTCCATCCAGTGCCTCGATGAGGCTGCAGGAACCATGCCCTGTTTTACTGCTGAAAGGTGACACAGAGAGTGCCCAAGTGACTTCCTGAAAGTTGCACAGGCAGCTCTGTCCCTCTGGTGGTGCCACAGCTGCATCACAGGGACAAAGTCGTGTCCTAGAGCTCTTTACATTTAACCTGACAAGAGATTATTGGATCCGAATAACACAAAATTAATGCTGTGGCCTGGAGGAGCCTCATACCAAAAATAGGAGCTGGAGGCACAGGATAAGTATTAAGTGCTAATACTGTGCTAAATTGTACTGAGATGTCTACATTAGTCTGTGTTATCATCCTGGAAGGAGGGAAAAGAATCATGAAACTCCTGGGTGATTCTGCCTGGAACTGGGAGGTGGTACATGCATTAAATCAAGTGAAACCTCACATTTCAGTCATTCTCTGTGCAGTATTCATGGAAGGTGAAAATTCAGTAGGGACTAAGTAAGGCTGGAGAAGTGACCAAATGTTTTTAGGGCTGGAGAAGTTAATTGTACTGTCCTGTGAGGGATGCCCCACACAGCAGCTTTATTCACAATTCCTGATTCACTGATTCTCCTCTTCTGTACCACAGTGATAGATTCAGGGGTTCCAGAGAACGGGGAATGGACCCCTGCCTGCAGCTCCTCCTTCGGTGGCTGGGAGGCCCATACTCGTGGCATTGGCTCCAAACTGCTTGTTCAGATGGGATATGAGTTTGGAAAAGGTAAGGGGAGAGGGTGGTCCTGGGGCTGTTAAGAAAAACCCAAGATTTTGGACAAAGCCAGAACTTTGCTGTGCTGAAAGGCCAGTTGGTTGAGGCTCAAGCAATGTGATAGATCCCAGCAGTGTTGGAGGGAAGAGGCATGAATTATTTCATGGAAGTACAGGCATGTGGGGCACCAGCCCCTGTATGGTAATGGCAAACAGTGGAGGCACTTGGAAGCACGATCAAATTCATGATCAAAGCCGTGAGAACATTGTGGAGTGTTCAAAGGCTGGAGGTGGAAGGGAGCTGATCTGCAAAGCTTCTGATGTCTGTGTTAATGCATCTCCTGGCCTGGACACAGACTTCAAAGCCTGCTGAACTCGCTGCTCCCACCCAAATTACATCGAGCCTTGGGGGCTCTGGGAGGGCCTCTGTGTCTCCGGTTCTCCCAGAGGAACCAAACCAGTTTTAGGTAGAACCTGGCTTGAGAAGCTGAGGATGAACCTGGTTTCACAGAAACCGGCCTGACAGATGGCCTCGGGCCTGGAATCACAAATCTCCTGCTGTGGAAGGCTCCTGGCCTGGCCATTGCAGGTCCCCTTGGCTTGGACAGAAGTTCTAACTTTTGGTACCTCAAAAGCCTCTTTGCTTGTTTGAAGCTTGTGACTGTCAATGTGAGGTTGTGGTGGGAGGTGACTCGGAGAGGGGATGCTCTAATCACTTGGAGTCTCTCCTCAGGCTTAGGGAAGAATGGCGAGGGCAGAGTGGAGCCAGTGCAGGCTGTGGTGCTTCCTCGAGGGAAGTCCCTGGACCAGTGTGCAGAGGTGCTTCAGAAGAAGAAGCAGGGGAAACTGGAGCCAGGCAAATCAAGGAAATGCCGAGCAAAGGGAAGCAACTCTGGACAGGCGGGCGTCCGTAAGGCCCCGCGCAACGTGTTCGACTTCCTGAACGAGAAACTGCGCGGGAAGAGCGCTGGGGACAAGGCTGGGGGGGTGGCTCTGCCCCAGAGGAACAGCAAAGAGATCTACCACGCCAGCAAGAGCACCAAGAAGGCCCTGAGTGTCAGTCTCTTCCAGACCACGGAGAAGATTGAACAAACACAGAGGGATATCCGGGGAATCCAGCAGGCCCTGGCGCGCAACATCGGGCGGTAGGAAAACGTTCTTTGGGATCACGTTTGTGGGGCTTCTGGGGAGGGGTGAGCTTGGAACAAGTGAAATATATCTGGATGGCACTTAAGGGGAAGTGGAGGAGAGAGTTCAGTGTGTGCTTCAGACCAGTGTGGACACTGGCAGATGTGTCTGGGGTCATTTGGCTGGAATTCAGGCTCTGGCAAAGAGAAGAGCTTTGAGGAAAGGTGCTGGAGTTGTTCTTGTGCCCGCCTCTGCAGCATTGCTGTTGAGCATCCCAGGAGGACATTCTCTAGCCCAGATAGTGCTGAGCATCAAGTTATTCCTGGCTTTCAGCAGGGCTGAAATTTCCCTTGGGCTAATCCTACAGGAATGGGCAAACCCTCCTGGAATGGAGAAAGTCTTTCATCTTATCATGCAGGGTGACATTGCCACTGTGCTTTTTGCTTTCAGGCACAGTGTTGCTACAGCTCAGCTGGAGGAGAAGCTGGCTGATGCTCACAAGCAGCTGGGGCAGCTGCAGGCCCAGGAAGCCAGGCTGCAGCGGGAGCAGAAGAAAGCAGACACCCACAAGAAGATGACTGAGTTCTAGGTGCTGAGGAAGGTGTTGGACTACAGTTGTTGTCCTTCTGGTGCTCCTGACCTCAGAGCCTCCTGCTCTGCTCGACCTCAGGCTGCCTAGCCTAAAACTGGGCAAAAAAGCAGCAGTTTCTGGATGCTTCTGAGCTCTTCTGGGAGGGAGAGGAGTGCACATCTGTCCAGCCCCGAAAGCATTCAGTGAGCTGGGCCTTGGATGAGGCCTAGCTACATGGAATACAATTCTCTGCACTCTTGCAGACTTCTTTCCTTCATTTTCCCTGCAGTAGCAGCTCCATCCAGAGTATGTGGGTGCTCAGGTGATAACACTGCTGGCTACAAACCAGCTGAGAGGGCTTGGACAGCCCCACATCCTGCCATTTAACTGTGGCTTCTGTCTGTGGCCACCTGCCAAGCACAGGTGTCCCGACCATGGCTGGGTGAAAACATCAAAGGTAAAGTGCTTTAGCTGCTCTCTGCCTTCTGGTTTTTACTATGAGATTTGTCTGAGAACTCCATTTTTGGGGGGGAGCAGTTCTTTGTAGCCCTAGTGTAAGGAAGAGACAGAAAACACAGAGGTGGGAACCAGCAGCCTGGAGCGTCAGATTTCAGCAGTTTGACTCTAAGAGTATCCCAGGCCATGCTGTAGCCAAACTCACTGGCTTGGCATGGAAAGCTGCCTGGTTCCAGAGGCAGAGTGCCATAGCTGTGGGAATAAGCCAGCAGCATAACAGAATTCCCAAACCTATCCAGGAACAGCTCCACAGGGAACCTTGTGATTTTTGCCACCATTAGTTGGGTTTTTCTGTCCAAGGTGGCTCACTGAGCACAGGTCCTTTTACTAAAATAACCTCAGCACCCAAATGCAGGTTGGACTGGGCCCTGGATGAGCACAAAGAGCAGGATCTGTATGAGCCCAGTGTACAGCCCTGCAGTGGGAGAGCTTGGGGCTGGGCTGGAAGCAGGCCAGGCAAGCCAAATGCCCTTCCCTGCAGCGTGGAAAGTGTTTGGACAGAAAGGATGTCCTCTCCCCTTGGTTACATTCTGTGTTGGCCAGTGTTTGCCTCAGAGGAGATGCTCGTTTCATCATCTGGTGGGATTTCTGCGTTGTAAAGGCTTTTTTTTAAAAAAAAAAAAGTTTGCAATTCGTGCCAGTATCTTAAGGACACCAATTCTTTTTAATTTAAGGAACCAATTTCCTTTTATTTTGTGAGTCACTTTTCTAATGAAAAGGTTCCTGTAGTACCCTGTTTTTTATCTATCCCTAAGAACAGATTAAAATCAAGCTGTCAGCCTGGGCAGGGCTGTGCCTGCTTGCAGGGTCAGGCTGCCAAACGAACAAGAAAATCAGAGACTGAAGAAGATATGATCAGAGCTGTTCAGGTCGTGTGGGATTTCACATTGCTGCAGACACACCTCAGAAACAGAGAGACAGCAAAACCAAACAAGATGAACATCTTCAGGAAACTTGTGGGAGTGAGTCTGTGCTCTTGAAGAGCACCTGGATCATGCTGTGATCCTCGTGGATGTGGCAGCTGTCAGGGGCTGCCTCGGGCACTTCAACATCCATCAACATCCATCGGTTCCTATTGGAATTGGCTGTACTGTCCTCATTGTTCTGAATTTGTGTTCTCCACACATCGGGCTCAACTCAATGGTTTAACAATGGCCCTTCCCTCCCAAATGACTGTTTGTTTCTCACACTTGAGTGCTGAGTGGTGACAAGGATTAATGTGCCCCGTTTAGCATGGATGCTCACTGAAGTGGCCCGTGACTGGAGAGCTGAGCTGGGCAGAGAAAATTTGGGGGTTTATTTTGTGTTCTGAGACTGTTTAACGTCATCATCTCTTTAGAACTGGGTGTATGAGCCCTGTATCTTAGCTCTAAGTCCTATTGTGACCCTTCCTTGGGATCTTCACAGCCTGACTTGTCAGATTCCAATTCCAGCAGCTGCCACCTCCCACCCAGCGCTGTTCACGTCCCTGACGAATAAAGCTGGTGTTTCTTTTTCTCCTCTCTCCTTGTAAGGCGTTGTTCATTTGCAAGGTAATGATGATCTGGGGCGCCCCATTGTTTCCTTATATTGCCCTGAGCTCCCGGAGGAGCCGGGCGGGGAGCGGGCGCGGCAGAAGGTGCTCGTGTGTGCCGGGAGCCCGCGGAGCCCGGGAGCCGCTGCGCTTCCCGCCCCGGCTGCGAGCGCAGACCCAGCCTACCCCGGGGTGAAGCCACCACCTCCGAGGCCAGGAAGCTGTGGTGTGTGTGCTCTGTGTCTGCTCACAGCCGGCTGCTCCTCAGGGAGCGGGAGAGCTCAGATCGGGATGCTGGGTATGTGTGGGAGGCCCTGACTGGGACTTGCTGTGGGATAAAAAATGAACTTCTCCAGGCTGGCCAGCAAGGAAGAGAGTGTGATTGGATCCCTGTGCTCCACACTCACCGGATTTTGAGTTCCTGCAAGTAAGTGGTGGTGGCTTTCCTGCCTGGGAAATGGGGAATCTGCAGGTAAACTGCAGGGGGGGAAATACCTTAAACCCTGCAATGTGTATAGAAATCACAGCATGGTCAGAGATGCTCTTGGGGCTGGATAGACTGGACAGGCAGGATTCCAGCTCTGCTCTGGGAAGCCTCAGCTGGGTTAAACTTTAAGAATTGGGCTCCAATCTGTGTCATTCCATGCTTTGTGCTCTGCAGCTGGGCTTGAAAGGGAAGGAAAGGTGGTGGAGCTTGGCAGTGCTGCTGGGATCCCACGGCTGGAGTCTGGAGGCTGAGTGGGAGCCAGTTGCTTTTGGGATGAATGAATTCAGTTCAGAGGTGTGTGACATTGTGGAAAATTCCAGTTGTATTGTGGGGAGGGGGACAGGAGTATTGCTGATGTGTGCAATGGGAAAGTGCTGAACTCCTGTCTCTGGGTGAGGAGGCTTGATAATGTGGTCACTTCAAATGCTGTCTTTTGAAAACCTAAGATGATGTAAAAGTAGTGCATTTGTGGCAAAGGAAACCACTGTGGTAGGCCGATGGTTCTTGAGAAGACACATCTCCTTAATACAGACATCCTGTAGTTTGGAATCTGGCTTCCCAAAACAGCAGCTCTGAGCTCTCGGCTGGTCTCCTGCTGTGGCTCAGCTCCTGAGCTGATTCTTGCCTTAGAAGAGCATGAAGAGCTCCAGTGAGTGTTCAGGGAAGAGAAGAAAGAAAAGTGCTGAAATGGTGTTAGCCCTGAGCCGAGCCCTGTGGTGTGGGCTCACCATCACTCACCCAAAGGTTTTAAAGCTGTATTTTCTTAAAAGCCACTCCAGCATGTGAGCAGCGATCAGAACTGCAGATAGAAATCTGCATCCAAGTTTTCAGGCATTTGGGTCTGGTATTTACAAGTATGGTTGGCACTTCGTAAAATGAAAAGCCCCCAGAGGTGTTTGACCATGAAATCTCATTACAGAGATGAGCAAAGTGGGTAAGATCTCATGCCTGCTTTTTTGAAATGGTCTTAAAATTCACTAATTGCACCCCATAGTCCAGGGCAGATTCAGTGTTGTGACTGACTGTAAGCAGAGCTTTCACTTTTTGTAATCGAAAAGAAAAAAATCCATCTACTTCTGCTTCTTGGGCCTTTTTTGAAGCACAACTCCCTGGGGTACCTGAGCAGAGTTTGCTGCAGCTGTGTGCACAGTTGCTGATGAAAATCAGCTCAAAGTGTTCCTCTTGGTTTTGTGCAAATAGGCTTCGAGTAGCTTCGCAGACTTTTCTCTTGCCACCCTGCACTGAACAGCACTGTGTGGTTTTATCTGGGGAGATGAATCAGAGGCGAGGCAGAATCATCATCAGCAGCACTTGATTTTGCAGTGAATTTTATCTTGCTTTCAGGAAGCCCAGATGAGGAACTTGCACCTTTTGTAGGACTCACAAAAAACTCCCACAACCTGGCGTAGCAGCCCATCTGCCTTAAGGGTGCGTGTGCTCGGGTGTCACACACAGAGGGGAGTGATCCCTGCTCAGAGGGCTGTGGGTGTTGTCACACGTACGCAACGGCTGTGACCGCCCTCGTCTTCAAAGGCACCTCAGCCTGACGGAGCCAGCGCCTTACGAAACGCCGTCTGCTGAGTCTCCTGCCCCGGGGAGCAGCCCCAGGACTGGGAGATCGATAACTCTATTGGCAGGAAATTCAGGTGTAGGTTTCAGAAGGTCTGGCTGAGTCTTTGCCTTGCAAACTTGCTCAGTCCTACCTGAGTGTCTTTAGTCAGGCACTGGGCTCTGATTGTATATCTGTCATTTTGGGAGACCCAACGTATTGTCCCAAGGAGTAGCTTCCTCCAGTGTCTGCTGAGCCTGAACACTGAGGAGCATGCCCTGCACGGTTTCACTGGTCAGAAATCCTGGAGCAACCACCGACCTGCTCTACAGAAAGTAGGCCAGAAGAATTTCTCTGCATTAATTTCTACTCAAGGAAGTCTCTCCTTTCAATCTTCAAAATTCAGGGATGGAAAATCCCCCCGCTGTGAGATAAGCTGCCCTGTGTGTGCCTGCCTCAGCATGCTGAAAGCTCCCACCTTGATCCCAACATCACACCAGCTCCCGGCCGTCGAACCTCATTAGAACTTTGTCTGCCCAACTCCAGAGCCTGCTCAGCTCTGCCCTGGTCCTCCAGCCCATGATTCCATCACTCTAATGAGCTGAACAAGTCCAGCGAGGAGCTCCAGGCTCTGTCTAACGCACCGGCCCAGTTGCAGGTAATCCGAATAATTAAAGTATGCTCAGACAGAAAAGCCATGTTGTCTAATTAAAACGGCGTTGGAAAGGGAACAGCCTCCCCTTCCCAGCTCTGATCTAAGCCAGTCTGTCCAGCCCAGTTAGTCCTTAAAACCTCTCTGTCTCGCTTTCTACCTTGAAATAATTGCTCTCCAGGGTTCATGCTTCAGTCAGGGCAGTTTCCAGAGGCATGGGAAGTTCCTAGATAAAAGGGTGCTGCAAATGGGCAGAGACCTTCTGGTTATTGGGGCAAAAAGGTGCCAAAGATGCTGCTGTGTGACCCAGGGTGGAGAGGAGAGGGGAGCTCCTGTGGGTCTGCCGTAGCTTCTGAGATTTACATGGCAGAGTGGCTTTTCACCAGAGCTCATCTGGGCTTTGTCATCCCAATGAAGATATGCAAGAGGGTAAGTAAGAGGTGCTCAGCATGTCCCGCCAGATCGGTGGGTTCCCATCTGTGCTGGTGGAAGCTGATCCTGCCCAGCTCTGCTCAGGGACCCTACTGCTGGCCCCATCTGGATCAGCTACTGTGGCTTCTTGAAGCTGTGTTTTACTCCAGGAACTGCCTCCATCTCCCTTCAGATCGGGCATTTCCTGGGTGCTGGTGTCAGGCCAGCCTTTTTTTGTAGAGCGAGGTGCACAGAGCTGAGCTGTGCAGAGCTGGGAGCCGCAGCCGCCGTCAACGCCACTGAAGGTGAAAGGGTGTCAGCTTTTGCTTTGGGTTTGCAGCACGCTGGCAACAGAGCAGGGGCAGGGATGGTGGCATGGAATGATGGGACAGGGGTCACCAAAAACCTCCTAGGGAAGGGAGTGATCCTGACAGGCTGGGGAGCATCTGTGTTTTGTGTCAGGCTCTCCAGCACCTCCTGCCCCTGCACCGCTTGCTCTGATTCTGCCGCTGCCGCAGTTTGCAGGGGATGATTTTTGCCTTGAGGAAAGCACAGGGACCAGGGTTGGATTTGGGCAAGGCACAGCTTTAGGCAGAGGAAAGGGATGGAAAATGGGGTGTTTTCTGCTCTGGTGTCACAGCAGAGAGCAGCTGCAGACCTGGGATTGTGGTGGCACAGGCAATGTGGGGTCCATGTGAATCCATTGCAGACAGAGGGTGTCCTGGTGTGTTCTGCTAAGCCCAGGGCATGAAAAGAGAGAGGAGGGAGGGAAGGAGATGCTGAAGCTCACTGTTTCCAGGAAATTGAGTCATCCTGCCTGTCCTTACAGGCCTCCCCTACGCTCAGGAGCGGTGTCATCCCCATCCCACAGCCCAGGGTGGTGTTCTGGTGTCCCCAGAAAGCACTCTGTCATTTTTAGGGTGTCTCCAGAGAGTTTTCAGGCCTCCTGGACATCTCCTTTTCACCATTTCAGTGGCAACTTGTGAGCTTGAATCCCACTGTTTTTGATGGATTGTTTTTTTTCAAAAGGAACCAAAATCTGAAGTTTTCCCCAGTGGTGGCAGAGCACTCACTGCCAAGTGTCCACACAGGGCTGGGCACTGGAGGTGTTATGGTGACTCTGGGGGCAGCAATCGCTGGCCAGAAAATGGGACACCTGGTGAAATGTCCCCATCCAGAGAGACCCCCTGCTGGGAGACTGTGCTGCAGGGGTCCCTTAAGGCCTGAGGGTCATAGAGCAGCATTTAATGCCATGGTGAGCCCAGCAGCTCCTGGCTGAACTCCAACTCGTGTTCTCTCTCCTCAGAAATCAGCTCCGCAGTGGTGCTGGAAGCGGCTCCCCCATGGCTGCAGCCAGTGGCGAGGGGACAGCAGGGACCCAGCTCCTGCCAGCTGGCACTGCCCTGGCCCTGCTCGGTGGCCTGGTGTACCTGGGCACCCTGTGTGCTGCCTGTAAACGGTACGTGCTGTCCATGGCTCCTCCACTTCCACTCCTGGGGCTGGGATGGGGCTGGGGATCCCTTGGTGGCATTTGGTGGCTGCAGGTGGAGACTCTGTGTGCAGCCATCCTGAGCTGGGACCATGGGGATCTGCTGCTCTGCTCACCCCAAGCCCCAAACTGCACCCCAGTGCAGCTCTGCCTGGCTTGATCCTGCATCCCTGTGTGTCGCAGCCCCCTGGAACACCCCCTACACCCAAAAACCTCAGAAGAGCAGCCCAGAGAGGGCCGAGCTGTGAGCAGGATGGGCAATGCCAGGAGCAATGCCGAGGGTGGGGCTGATGGTGCCCTGCACAGTTCAGTGGGGTGCAAGATGCAACTGTGATGTTCCCAGCTAGCACAGACCCTGCTGTGGGGCTGGGGAAGGAGCAGGATGTGGGTTTTGGGGGTGCCTTGTTGGGGACCCGGGACACCTGCTTCTCACCCCTGGCTTTGCCATCTGCCTTGGGCTCAGCCCCACTTCTCCCTGCAGGAAGGGCAGGAAGAAGGTCGCTCCAGATGGGGTGAAGCTTGTGGATGAGGTAAGAGCACATTTGGGGGGCAGGATCAGCTCTGGGGGTGGTCTGGGCTCTCAGCCCAGCCTGAGGGTGTCTGTTCCTCCACGGCAGGCCCTGCTCTGCCAGACACAGCTGCGGTCGCTCAGCAAGTCAGACACGAAGCTGCACGAGCTGTACAGGGTGAAGGTCAGAGATGATGGTGAGTGGCTGTGGAGCAGGGGGAGCCCAAGGGGCTGGTGGCCCTTGGCAACTGCCTGCAGTCCCCCTGCTGCCCAGAGAGTACATCATGTCATGGACAGACGTGCCACAGTGGTGGCACTGTGCTGGCAAAGGGCTTGGTGCCTGTTGCATCCCCTCATTTCCTCTTCTCTCCCACAGTCCAGCGTCCAGCCAGCCTGGATCTCCCCTGTCTCACGGCCCCTGGAGGGGAATCCCTGCACAGCTCCGGCCTCCTGCACCGTGAGCTGCCCCAGATCCCCGTCCCTGAGCCCCCGGCTGCTTCCCCGGTCCCCGACCAGACCTACTCCAACCTCCTCTTCACCCCACTGAGGAAACCAGCGCCAGACACTGTCTACGAGTGCCTGGCAATAGGAGGGGAGGATGCCCCAGTGCCCCCCATGCCAGCTGGCACCCAGGTGTCCCCTCCACGGGCTGTGCATGGGGCAGCTGATTATGCTTGTGTCCATAAAGTGAAGAAGGTGGTGTCGGTGGAGGTGCAGGATGGGGCTGTGGCAGGACCCCCTGGAGCACAGCACTGCTGGGATGGTGCAGGCAATGCCCCTCACGCCAAGGTAAGACTCTGGGGGGCAGTAGGGATGGGGAACATGGGGGCTCATTTAATTCCCTGTCTCCCTCTAGTGCCTGTGTTTGGAGCAGGGTCTAAGTTAGGATCCACTGCCAGGATCCTCCTGGGGGACTGTCAGAAGATGTGGGGGACAAAATCATGAGGATACCCTGCAGTGAGCAGGGATTGCCCCCAAACCTCCACCCAAAAGTAAAATTCCTTTTGCAGCTGGAGGAGATGTACTCGACGGTGTGCAAAGCCACCAAGAAGAAATCCCAGGTCCCTGCATCAACCCCGAGGGCTGTGAAGGAGGTGGGTTCTGGGTGGCTGCCCCCCCGCCAGCAGGAGGGGGCCCCAGCAGCCCCAGGCCCCCCTGACCCCTGTTACGAGTCCATCAACGACAGAGCATGGACTGCTCAGGGCCGTGGGCCCGACCCTGACTACGAGGCTGTGGACATGAACTGGAAGAAGGCAGCAAAACAGAACAAGCCAGGGAAGCCCAGTGTCCCTGAGAATCTGTATGAGAGTGTGGTGGACGTTTGGGCAGGGGAGCCCCGGAAAGCCTCTGCCCGGACAGCGGCCAATGGGCTGGAGGTTTATATCACCAACCTATAGCCCCCCCAGGAGCAGGGGAGGTGCCACAGGGGGGTCCCACCTGGCTGGACACTGTTGGGTGCCAAAGGGACAGGTGCCAGCAGCCCTGTGCCCACTACAGTGGCTGTGTCCCTGCACTCATGCTCTGTATATATTTTCTGTTACTTTACTTTGAGTGTCCTCATCCCATCCCAGCCCAGCTGATGCCAGCAGGTTGATGGTGGGATGTCCCAAGATGGGCAGTTTGGGGGTGCTGGGTGCTGTGTGGGACCCCAGTGAGACAGGGCTGGCATTGGCACCAAGATGAGAGCAGGGTGGGGACCAGTCATGTTTTGTGGCAGGGGGGTGACAGGGCTGCAGCCAGTCCCATGCCTTGGGCAGAGGATCAGACCCTCATCAGGAGGTTTCTGCCATGACTGGGGGTCTCTGTTCTCCTCACACTTCCTGGGGGAAACCAGGGTCCCCTCCAGCCCCCAGGAAGCCCTGAGAAGCTTTGCTCCCATCACAGAATGTCCCTTGTTATGGGGAGATGGGGTCAGCCCTGTGCCTTCATGGAATCATAGAGTATATCCTGAGTTGGAAAAGACCCGCAAGGGATCATTGAATCCATATCCCAACCCTGTACAGGACAATTCAGAACTTTCACTGGTGTGGGCTGTGGGCTCTGCTCCATCCTCCATTCCCACCCCTTCAGACCCATGCAAGGGTGTCTCCATGGGCAGCCCTCTCCCAAACACCATTAAAAGGCTGAGAGAAGGTTTACACTATTAAACTGAGTCTAAATCCCTGGTTCTGGGGGCTGTTTGCTGCTGCTGGTGCAACTGGTGCTGGGAGAGCAGTTTTGAGCACAATGTGACTGTGAGTGCACCTGCCCTAAGTGGTTTGGCACCTCTGAAATGGGGACACACATCCACCAAGAGCTGCTGTATGGGGTGATCTGTGCCAGAGCAGAGCCTTGCACAGGGCTGGGGTACAAGCCAGGCTGTGTTTGCCCAGAATTTGCTTCCTTGCTCACCTCCCTATCGCTCCTGTGGGCCCTGCAAAAAAAAAAAAAGTGCAAAAAAAACTTGGGTGAGCTGGATTTGTACCAGAGCTTAACCTCCCCTCCTCTCCTCCGCGGTGGAGTTGCACATCCGTGCCTCAAGGGACGCCGTGGCGAGGCAATGACGGTGGCCCCGGTCACATGGCCACCGGCTGGCCGGCGGCTGCCTGACCTCGTGGCACGATGGCCTGGTGCTCTCTGGAGCCGGGTGGAACCTGCAGCCCCCGCGCCGTGCCAGGCTGTGTGGCAGGAAGTGACATGCCTTCCCTCAGCATCTCTGCCCCTGCACGGCGGCAGGTGAAGAGATTAAAACCGAGAACTCAGCAAACCCCGCTGAAGGCGTTAGAGCTGGAGGCACCCCCGGCGTCGTCAGCCCCGCGCTCGACGCCAAACCACAGCCGCCCTCGAGAGCTTCTCCCATCCCCCTGCAAGATAAGGGCACTGATAGAGCATGGCTGGTGCCGGTGCTGCCGCGCTCTTCCTGCTGCCAGCCCGCCACAGCGACGTGTGGGCTCCCACCACGCTGTCCCCACCTGCATCCTTCCCCTGCTCCCCTTCTCCATCATCCCACCACACATGGGTGGGTCCCTCCTGCACCACCTGAATCCCCTGAGCTGTTTTGGGCTGCGTTGCCAGGCGCGGGAGCATCGCTTCCATTCCATGTGGGATCAGTGTGGCTTCACGCTGCCTGTGGGCTGGGATGTGCGTACCACTGTGCCACCTCCCTGGGGAAAGGCAGTCTTGGAATGGCACCAGGGAAGGGAAAGCACCTGCTGTGGCAGAGCTGAGGTGGCCAAATTTGGTCTCCAATTTGCCCCAGCAGCAGCAGCAGAAGCCGTGCAGGGCTGCCTGCTTGCCCATAACTCCTTTGGGACTTGGGAGAGCAGGACTTAAATAAGAGAACAACTGCCCAGTCCTCAGGGTGATGGAAAATGTGCCTGGAGCCCTGGCTGGAGACTCAAAATATGGGTGGTGAATGAAGAATCCATCCCAAACATCACTTGGAGTCTCAGAGTCTGATCGGGAAGGTCGGGGTTGGGGTCAGTACCCCGCCTCAGCCCCAGGGGACAGAGGGTGCATGCGGGGCTCTCTGTCACGCTGCGAGGGGACGGTGCTGCGAGGGACGGTGCTGAACGGCGCCGTTCCCACAAGAGGGAGCGAGCAGGAGCCCAGCGAGCGCCGTCAGAGGCTGAACGGGGCTGCATGTCCTATAGTCCTGCACGCTGTAGGACGTAGCACGGTGCTGCAAGACCAGACCTACTCTGCACGGTGTGACACCTGCACGGTGCGACACCTGCACGGTGTGACACACTGCATGGCGCTCTACGGGGGTCTGTACTATAAGGATCCACACTCCCTAGGTTCCTGCACCCCGTACGGCTCTGCAGCCCGCGCAGCTCTGTGGCTGTACGGCAGCACAGGGCTCTCCACCCAAACAAACCAGCCCCACACATGAACAGCTCCGCACCCCGCCTATCCCCACATCCCTGAAGCTCACACCCATGTGGCCCCGTCCCCCGGCAGCTCTGCACCCCCAGCAGGCAGCGAGGGGACACGGGCAGTGCGGGCACGGCCGCGCCTCCCTCTGCACGACCCCCTGGGCGAGGGGCATCACAGTCCAGCCCACAGCCAACCCCTAGCAAGGGCATCCAGGTACCACGGGGAGATCTCCCAGGGATGGTGATTCTTGGGGGAGTCCTGTGCAGGGCCAGGAGTTGGACTAAATGATCCTTGCATGGCTTTTCCAACTCAGAAGGTTCTATGACCACGATTTTAATTTGGGATGCCACCCTGCCGAGCCCCCCTGTGCGGGCCGAGGGTCGGGCTGGTGGCACCCTGTGCAAGGGCGGGCGATACTTGTGGAGTTGCACAACACCGAACGGAGCTGCCGGAGCCTCCAGCTCTGCGCTTCGGCCGCCGTTAACCATTAAACCAGAGCGGGGGCGGCCGCGGAGCCTCCTCCGGGCCCCACAGGCTCCTGCAGGGCTGCGCTAACGGGGGCTGCGGGATCCAACTCCCCAGGGACGGGACAGGATGGGGAATAAAGGCTGCTCCGGCTGTGCTCCTCCTCCCGTGCTGCTCGGGGCGCCGCGGGTGTCTCGGTTCTTGGGGGACACTGCCCTTCACCCGGCTGGTCCCCAGTTCTGTGGCATGCATGGACACCCCGCGGGCGGCTGTGCAGGGGTGACACCGGGCGCTTGGCCGGATTCGGAGGGATTTTCCCGGTTTGCTGCTTTTTTCACTATTAGGAAAGCACCTGGGGATGGTGCAGGGTGGAACCGGCACCTGAGCAGGGAACGAGGGGTGGCCAAGCACCCCAGGAGCCAAGCTGGGAACATCGCCTCCCCAGGCAGGGGATCCCCGAGATGCCGCCCCAACAACCCCACAGCCCCCGAGCCACGAGAATCAGCCGTGTCAGGCAGCCCAGGGCTGCTGGGGGACAGGCGGCGGGGACAGGTGGGGGCCACCATCTGGGACAGCCGCGCGGACTCTGTCCCGGCCTTCAGGCTGCGGGTTGGTCAATCCAGCAGGAGCAGGACCCGCTGGCCCCTCGCCGCCGCCCGGCGCTCGCTGCCCGGCGGGTTTTGGGGCAGGCGAGGAGCAGAACGCGGCGGGGCGCCAGCCGGCGCTCCCCAAACACCCCATGCACCCCAAAACCTCACGCACCCCATGAATCACATGGACCGCACATACCCCCTGCACTACAGGCACTCCCTGCCACCCTACGTCCCCAGGGCACCCCAATGCACCCCAGAATCCCATGCACCCCCTGCATTCCAAGCATTCCATGTACCCAGGGCATTCCATGAACCCTACATGCCCAGGGTAGCCCACGCTCTCCATGGAGCCCATACACCCCGTGTACCCCCTATGCGCCTCAGTACCCCAAGAACCTCCTGTACCCGTCGCAGCCCGGGCACCCCACCCACACCCAGCCCTGCCATTCTGGGTGGGTTCTGGCAGTGATTCCTCGTGGTGGGCAGAACTGACTGTGGAATTAGGGACTTCTTTCCTACTGGGAACGGCGCGCACACCCCAAAGACCACACCCCCTTTCTAGCAGAAGGCGACTGTAACTTTTGGGGGAGTCCTAGAGCTGATGGGGGGAGCCCTATAGTCAAGTTGTAGGGGATTTAAAACTTCGGAGAGAATTTTGGGGGGACCCTATAAGTTTTGGAGAGTATAAGTTTGTGAGGAGCTCTGTAACGTTTGATGAACCCCTGTAACTTATCGGCAGCCCTATAATTTGGTGGGGGACATGACTTTTGCACCAATCCCCCAAATTTTAATGCTGCAAGTTTCACCCCGGTAAGTCCGCAGGAGCCGTCGGGAGTTTTGCGGGATGCTCCGCGGTCGCGGGATCCCTGCGTTTATTGGGGGGGCGCTCAAAATCCTGCGTCTTAACAACAAAATCGGAACTTTCGGGGGTCCTCTGCAACTTTTGGGGAGCCCTGCG
>VXBB01017646.1:102857-124356 GCA_013399915.1 Illadopsis cleaveri | reverse complement strand
CAACAGAGCGAAACAAAAAAAACCCAAAAAACAAACAAAAAATAATCCCTAAGAAATCCAGGTAAAATCCTTGTCGTTCTCCCCAGAGTTGTCCTGCTCCTGCGGGGAGTCGACATCTTTGTCATCATCTAAAATCACATCATCCTGTGACATCCCCACGTCATCCTTCCACTTGATGTCATCATCGTCTCCCAGCTCCTCGTCTCCTTCCACTTTGATGTCATCCGGGTCTTCCATGTACTGCCCTTCCCCAGGGTAGCACTCCTCTGGGGACCCCTCTCCCCCGTTGTGGTCCAGGTGCCCGGCGATGCCGCGGCCGGAGCAGTCGGCGCAGACGCCGTGGCGGCGGGAGCCGTGCTTGATCCCCACGCTGGCTGCTGACATGAACACCCGGTTGCAAACCTTGCAGACGTATTTTTTATCTTTGCTGTGGACCTGCGGAAGAAGGAAGACCACAGAGGTGAATGCCAACAGAGGTGGAATGAGAGCTGCTTCCGTGTCCTTGCAAAGGCAAATCCGCAACTGCTACCTGAGATCACAACTGGCTTCCGCCATGAACTCAAACCCACCATGGTTAATTCAACCCTGCAATGATGACACACAAATCCTTTGATGACACACAAATCCTTTGGGACTGCCTGTTCATCATCACACTCATAAATCTGAGCCAAACTTTTTATCATAATTTTTTTTCTTCCTTTTTCCTTCTGGTTTTCTGGGGTGCAATAATTGTATCACACCCACCACCCAGAGGAAAATGTTAAAAAGAAATAAAAAACAATCCACAAGCACTGTTTCTGTGAAGACAGAGAAGAACAACCCAGATAAAACCAGTATTAATGTCATGGTGATTTGGTCTCCCTCCTGATCCCACTGCTGTTCAGAACCAAAGAACAGGAGCACTCTAAATACCTCCTGTATCTCCCAAAAAATGCATCTGAATGCACTTCTCATCTTATTTCTGACTACTTTGGTTTGACAAAAATGTTTCTCTTCCATAACTCATGCTGCAAGAATTCCGGGCATATGAAGCTACCACAGAATGCATGGCCAGTAAAGGAAGCAAGGAAAATGCTCTGCATGATAAAATAATTCACTTCCAGAGTGAAACTGCACTCTTCAATGAGCAGAATTTGAGAAGCACAAAATACCAGATTAAAGGTGAAGTCTGCCCCTGGCCACTTTTGCTCTGCATGGAAGGCAAGGAGCTTGTCAAAACATCCACCTGCTCCTCTGCCAAAGGAGACCTGAGCAGTGAGAGCTCCCAAACTCCACCACAAGGAGCCTCATCAGGTACTTTCACTTATACAGATATATCTACATGTAAAATACATATTGATTTTATATATATAGAAAAGTTTAGTTTGAAGGGACCCATGACAATCTTCTAGTCCAACTGCCTCACTGCTGCAGGGCTGCCCAGTATGTATTATAAATATGTATTTTTCTTTTATATTTTTTTTCTTTATTCTTTTATATATTAACACCACACGGGGACAGCACAGGCACTCGATGCCCTGTGTCTGGCACTGATCCTCAGGAGACACTTTAGGAAGTGGTGTAGAAGCATACAAAGATCCAGTGCCAGTGGTTTGGGGTTGTTCTGAGCAGCTCAGCAGCCACCAGGGCTTCAGGTACATATCACCAGTCTCTAATCCTTTTTAACTCGTTTCTTCTTTTCATGCTCACAACAGCTTGTGAGAAAGATTTTGCTGATTAAACTCCTTCCTTTTATTTTAAATCAGCTGCCTGGATGCCTGCTCCCTGCTCCTGCCTCAGCATGGGATCACCAGCTCTCACCACCTGACTCTCCACAACCGTGCCCTCCAGAACACTCAACTGAGCTAAAGCTCTTTGGGAAGAGGACAAATTGACCCATTGTAGCCCCTCAGCCCTCACTACTGCAGGACACTGGCTCAGGCTCTGTGTTGCACCAGTCCCAGCCGTGTTCAAAGCCTGTGAGTGCCTCTGATATGCTCTGGCTGCAGGTTCCGCTGCTCCGAGGCAGTCCCCACGACATTCTTCTACTGCATCAACAAAGGCATTAAATTTTATTACTTTTTTTAAAGCAGTTGGACAGGGCTGCTCAGAGTCATCCAGCAGGATCTATAGGTATCACTCACTTTCAGCTCGCACAAGAATGATTTTCAGGCATCAAAAGCTGAATAGGAGACAGAAGGTGGTCAGGGGTGCAGAATAAGGGCTAAAAGAGCCATATAAAAAGAAATCATAAACCAGGCACTAAACCAATTTGTAATTATCACAGAATGGTTTGGGTTGGAAAGCACCTTAAAGCTGATCTAGTTCTGACCCCCTGCCATGGGCAGGGACACTTTCCACCTTCCAGAGCAGGCTGCATTTCTACTAAAAAACTGATCATGTCTCTCCCTCTTTTCCAATGCTGACAGCTCAGTCAGCAGGTTCAAAGTGAGCCATATTCCTGGATGCAACTGAACAGAAATTAATCTTATTCCCTTTATTGGCACTGTCCAATACCGAGGACCAAATGCTGTTCTGTGTTTAATACTAATTAAACACAGAAACAGCATCTGGTCCTCGGTATTGGACAGTGCCATTAGAAAGATGATAATTTAACTGATTAAATGTCCATACTTCAAGGAGGAGAAGGGGAAATATGCTGACAACATCTTAAACTTAAGAAAACACAATTTTAAGAAGGGAAAGTTCTCAGAAATAAAATGCTGGAGCCAACCAGCTGGCACGACAAGGTGCTCCCTGCTGCAAAACCAGTAACAGATCTCAAAACCTGTGTGCTTGCAGCAGGACAGAGCTCATGCTGGGATCTGCCTCCCGAGCTCCAGCACCCCAAGGAAAGGAGGAAGGGACATCTCAGGGAGCAGGCAGTGCCCAAGCAGATGGCTGGGCACTCATCCACACAGACATGGGAGCAGCAAAGGAAGGGAAGGAGATGATGGGGATTTGGGCACTGTGGAAAAATGTCACACAGGGCTCCATGATCCTGGTGAGGGACCTGGGGCATTGTCAGTGGTGAGGCAGGCCTGCTGCTGAAATTATTGCCTAGAAACTACCTGCTCTGCCACAATACCACCTCTACACCAAGCTCTACGAACCATTTTAGGATGGCAAATAATTTCTACCCTGAAAAGAAAAATAATCGAAGTTTGGCTTAAAATTTTGTTTCTGGAGAACCTGTGGAGAGCCAGACACCAGCACCAGCCCTGCAGTCAGAGCTGAGGAGCCTTTAATAAGGTGTAACAGCATTTTTGATAACTAATCATGGCCAGACCAGAGCAGCCTTGCCTCAAGTTCTTGCTGAGCAATGTGTTTTAAAGTTTTCTGCACCAAGTCATAGAATTACAGAATTGTTAAGATTGGGAAAGGCCTCTAAGATCAAGTCCAATTGTTCCCCCAGCACTGCCAAGTCTACCATTAAATCATGTCCCCAAAAGCCACATTTACGCATCTGTTAAACCATTCCAGGGGTGGTGACTCCACTATTGTCCTGGGCAGCCTGTGCCAGGGCTGAGCAACCCTTTCAGTGAAGAATATTTTGCCAATATCCAACTAGAACCTTGGAAAGCCTCTAGCTGAGCTTGGAGAGCAGGAGGAGGATGAACAGGCAGCCAGCTACGAGGCCTTGGAAAGGCAGGGCAAAAAGATACAGGAGAAGCCTTCAGATGAGCTCTGAGTGGCAAACAAAATCCAGACTTAAATGAGGTGCAGGTCCTGTTCTCTTTACCCTGCACAAAAGGGCTGGTGCCCCCAGCACTGCCCTTACCAAGGTGTGGCGTTTCATGTGCTCCCGGCGGGTGAACTTCTTCCCGCAGATCTCGCAGGGATAGGGCCTCTCTCCCGTGTGGGACCGCATGTGTCTCTTCAGGATGCACTGGTGCATGGCAGAAAAGCTGCAGTATGGGCACTTGAACTTCTTCCTGATGACAGTGAACTCGTTGACTGCAAGAGAGAAAGCAGAACACACAGATTAATCTCAGAATGTCTCAAAACAGTCTTCTGGTTGACTATTTCAATATTAAATTAGTTCACTGTGAAATCACACTCTTACCCCTTACCACCTACATATTTTTAATCTTTATACTGTGCATGACCTGCACCCCCAGCACACTCCTCCCCAGCCACCTGCTTCCAACACATCCATGGACTTCCAACAGCCTATTCCTGACTCTGTCCGATTCCAAGATCCCTGATGCCTGCATTCAGCTTAAATCACTCAAAACCAATACTTTCAGCTTCTGTATTTAAAAATACTCACAGAACACTGTTTGCAGCTATAGTTTTATTGAAAACTATTTTTGCACCAAATAGCCACATATTTAGTTCTGGTACCTACAACAGGAAACACCTCAAAAACAGCAGCATGGTCAGAAAAATAAGTTTAGTGCAGCATTAACATTTTCACAGCCCTGTAAAATATACACACCCACAGTACATCTATTTAATGCAGAAATACCAGCTTTGGTATGAGCATCTTCCTTTGTCTAAACGACAATATTTTGAAGAGCAGCATTAACTGTAGCAGCGTTAAGGTCCTAAGAAATCATCTTTAACATGATCATCAAGGTGATAAACAGCAGCACCATGGGTAAAGAACTACTGGACACAGCACCAAGAAATGGAGAAGGAAATAGAAACAGTGACACAGTAAAAATCTGTGCACTTAATGCCACTAAAATATTTATGGAAATGTGTGTTTTGGTATTGTCTTCTCAAGTAACTTATTTCACTGAGGCTGCTAAAGCAAACAGGCTCCTACATCCCTGAGAGTGAAGGAAAAGCACTAGTGATTCCTGATGGAGCTGCTCTGGATTAACTCTGTAAAGTGTCATCTAGTTAATCATCCAGAAATACTACGTTCTTTGGGTTACTAGAAAGAATTCACAAACTTCAGGAGAATTCTTGTCCACTAAATCCTCTTTATATTTAAGGTTATAAATAGCAAGGTGCAATTTAACTGTCAGACTCACACCTCCCATCAGCTTCCCATGCCATTTCCTAACAGTAAAATCCTGCTTCTAACACCTGTTCTACACAAACCCAATAAAGCTCTGCCCTGGTGCACCCTTCAGTTCTAACAATTTAAAAAACCTAGTCCTGATCCTGAAGGGAATCACTGGAAATTCCCAGTGCTGAAGTCAGGAAGCACTCTGAATACACAGGCCAAGGAAAATACTACTAAAATCTCTATTAGAGACAGTGTTGACCTGACTACAGAAAAAGAATTCCATGTTGAATTAAATCCTAAAATACAAGAAGAATGAGCAAACATGAAACCTCATTAACTATTATTATGTAATGAAGCCTTTTAAAGTTTGCTGAAATTGCTTTCGCTGGCATCTTACTTTCCCAAGTCAGACAAATCCTTCCCTGCTGCTCCCAAATTTCCAGATAAGATTCATTGGGTTACAACTTCGTTTTCTGGCTCAGCTTTCTGCTTTCTCACTTGCTGATTATTTAAGAGCAAAATAAATAACGAGGCAATTACTCTGACATCTGTCACAGGGGAAGCTGACACTAAAAGCTACACACATTCACAGACAGCCAAGATCTCTGATGCCAAAGATGTCAACGGGAACAAGAGCAGAAAAAATGAACCTGACTTTGCAAAAACCATAACATTTAAACTCAAATGATTAAAGTGTACTACAGTGATTATATAGGAACTTATCCTCAATTCCGACTGCAGCCTGCTCAAATGAAGAGTAAGAACTAAGCCAAGCAGGGAAACTCCAGCTTCCCAGCCCTGGCATGACATGGAGCTGTGTCCCTGATACTCCAAATCCCAGCAGGAACAGGTGGAGCAGAGCTGCACCAGAATATACCTGTTCCATCTCCACAAGCCCAAGGGCAGCAGGACCTGATAGGCTCTCCAAATCACCTTTCCACAGGAAAGAGCTGGGGAAGAAGCTCCTCACTAAGTCCATTGTGCACAACTAAATATTTCTCATTTTTTGTCTCCCTGAGATGCAGCAGTATCATGAGAAAGAACTTCCCTGATGAACTCTAGAGAACATTTGTAGAAGTTGGTTTTTTTTCTCCTCAGCTGTCTCTCACACTGAGGAAAGAAACCCCACATGCTGACAAGCTGTGCTGCACACAGAGCAGCTGGGAAGCACTGCTCTTAATTATGCTACTTTCATTTCACAGTTACCATAATCTGGTTTTGTATGTAAATATATAGCAAGAGACACCGAAATATATAATCGTTTTAAAAAATAAGTGAATTTCATAGAATGAAACAGGAATTGCAGATTTCTACCCACCAGGAACAGCCATTACTGATTCTGTATGCACACCCCAAGTTACAATTAAATCTATGTAAAGCCTCCTTCCTCCGCTTCAACACTCAGCCTGGCTAACTTAATTACAGTATATAAACCAAATGAGTCACAAAAATGTACAGAATCCCTGAAAACCACAGCCACACTCCAGGATGTTTTTTTAAAAAAATCCCTGAAAGTACTGAAATACAGTAACAGTAAAAGATGCAAGCCTTGCAACAACTTTCAAGCCCAAATAACATACCCTACTGGACATATGAACAAGCAGTATGTTTTTTTCTCCTTTGAAAGACACAGAAAACCACTTTACAGACAGCAACCCAGTGCTTCCACAGTTCCTAAGTTCACAGTGAAAACCCCTGGAATGTCCAAATGGTCTAATGGACAGAGCACTTGAGCAGAACTCAGAATTGAATTCTATTGTTAATTCTATTGCTAGCACTTTCAACAACCTGAGGGATGTTATTTTCCTGAGGAATTGGAGGAAAACATCACCATTTCTTTTATAAAGCACTTTGAGACCTACTGATAAAGCAGTTGAAGGTAGTGTCAGAACGCAGAACGAGCACTCCAATAAAACAGCCAAAGTGCCTGTTTTATGGACCCAAAAAAGTTATCTTTGCACAAAAATTGCCCCAAGGCTGCAGTGACACAGCATCTGGAACCAGCACAGCATCAGCTGATCAGCTTTGGGGAGTCACTCTCTGAAATTACACCTGCGGAACGTTTATTTGCAGCACAAGAACTATGGCACAATTTGCTTTTCCTAGTTCAAGGAAGTGTCTCATATACAACAACAGCAGCTACGCATCCTCAGGATCCTCGCTCGGTCCTACACCATCCAAAAGCTCCAGCCCAGCCAGGTGGGCAGAGCCCAGGTAACACATTTTCAGGTGGCTACTGAGGTTCTTCTGGGTGCCGAAGCCCTTCCCACAGCAGAGACAGACAAAGGTGCGCTCGCTCGAGTGCACGGACAGAAGGTGCCGGTTTAAGTCTGTCTTGTCACGGAACAGCTTGGCACAGTGAGGACACTGCATCCTCTTACAGTGGAAGTGGATGGTCTTCTGGTGCCGATCCATGTTGGATTTCAGAGTGAACCTGGCGGGGCATTTGGAGCACTGGAAGCGGCCGAGCTGGCCGGCAGCAGCGCCGTCGGCGAGGCCGGGCCAGGAGCAGTCGAGCACATCGAGCGGGAGGAGCATGGAGAAGGCATGCTCGTGGATGTGCTCCCTCAGCTCCTCAGCACACTGGAACACCCTTCTGCAGAAGCCACAGGTCAGCCTCTTGGCCAGGGCCGAATCCAGGAAGGTCCCATTGGCGGCAACATCCGCGTCTTCAGGTCTCAGGAAACTCGAATCTGAAAAGAACCATAGGTACATATGTATGGATCAGCCTCTTCTGGTATAAAGTAACGACAGTTTAAAGATCTATTTTTCTCTCTGCTTACCTGAGTCAGAGTTATCAAACTGCCAAAGTGCCAGCAATCTGTCGTAGGTGGCCTGCAAGGGAAAAGCATAGGGAAGTTAAGTCAGGAATTTACAAGAACCTGTCCTGCAGGCAGAGCTCTGAGTCCCATCGCTGTCACTGCCTTCATCCCTTCTCTAAGGGAGGCTCAGTCGTTTGACCCAGCAACTCAAAGTGCCTTTGCAAAGCTTTCACTACCAGAGCTGTGAACTGGGCCTTTATCTTGCTTCAAAACCCCTTATCATTCAGTGTTTTGAAGACAGTAATGAACATCTCTGTTTAAGTCTTGGATAACTACTCAGTTTCCAGTCTCACTAAGCATTTGTAGCTCCCACTCAGGCCAGTGGGAAATGCTGGACAGAATATTTTTAGTTGATATAACAGAACTGGAAAATTCTCCCTTAGCCTTCCACAGGTACTTTTCCTTTCCACACAGAAGAGCCTGTAGAACACAAACACCTTCTGCATAACTCCCTTTCTGCAATGCCCTCTGGCACTGCTGATCCAAATTCTAAATAAAAGCTGATTTTATCTTTTTTTTTAAATAAATCCTTTGCGATATGCCAGCATGTGGCAGATGGCAGCCCTGTATGAGGCAGAAGCATGCTGCAGCCTCGGCAGGTCTGTGCAGACCAGCTCACTTTGCTCTACGGGGACTGCAAAGCAAAATCTGTGTTTTCCATCCATTTGTTTAATAGAATATCATTCAAAAATATTAAGAATAGGAAATGCTGCAGAAAGCTATGGATTTTAGGTCAAACTTCTGACTTCTGTACTAGAGAGCGCCAGCTCACTTCTGTCTGAATTTAGACAGTTACAAGAAACCCAAATGCCCAACATTAGAAGTGAGCAAGGGGTAGCTGAGGTTTCATGCCATTATTATATACTGGTGTGCAATGTTGTGCAAATGAAGGGATTTACAATAAAAAGGGCACTTATATTTTAAAAACCCCAGAGGTTTTTGAACAGAAGTTCTGTTGAGGTAAGACAGAAAGACTAAAATTCGGACAGCACCAGTCCTGACCCTCAACAGACTTCCAGTTTTAAAATAACCTGTATTTTTTTTAATAAAAGCTCACAGATTAAAGTATAAGGTATTAGATCTTTCCAAATACTCCTAACTGGGGAGGATTTGATCAAACAGACACCTTTGCATTTCAAATTCTTTGTATTTCCCCCTCCCCCCCAATCTTACCTGGGTTGAGGAAGACATCTCTCCTTTTATCCCAGTTTCTGGTGACATTTCACCAGAAGAGCAGATCCTGGGGGGGCTCTGAGTGGCAAGGTGTGCTGAAGGCAGCGGGGGAGATGGTGCTTCCACTTTGCCATCACTTTCACCCCTTGAACGATTCGAGTTGGTGCCAGGCCCTGGGGAACACAGGAAACGAATCTCACCCACGTGAACGAGCACCAGCTGGTGGCTTTAAAAACGGCCTCGCAAAGGCAGCGCCCCAGCACTTGCAGCTCATCTTCTGTCAGTGGGAGGGAATGCAGCAGGACAGGGATGCCAGGCTTTTGGTCTTTCTGGTTGATGGGCTGTTTGCTTTGGTTTTTGTTTTTTTTTAAACCAGCCTCCCCACCCAAATGTCAATGTGTACTGGAGTGGCATCGCAGGGCTCGGTCACTACAGAGTCCGTCGGGAGAAAGAAGCACAGTGCAGCACAAATATCCACATTTCTCTTGGAGAAGGACCATTCTGAACATATACACTTCCACCTTTAAGGGATGTACATGCAAACTTCATTCCACTAACTTTCTTCAAAGTTTATGTCACAGGTTCAGATCTCAAGATCTGTCCACAGTGGTTTATTTAATATCAGACTGTCAGTACTTGATCTCAAAGTGCTTTACAAAAGATGGAAAAAAGGATTCCTGTCACTCTATATTTAGCAAGGATAGAGGCTCAAATATTTGTACAAAACTGTTCAATTATACCTGACAGTCATTACGGTCTAAAAATCTCCCATAATTCAAAAGGAAAACATGCTGTGCCTGGCCCTCGCCTACGCTGTAGCAACAGCCAAATGGAAAACAATATTCCAGAAACTGCCCTGAGGAACAATGACAAAGCTAAGTACAAATAAAGACTGTGTCATCAATATCACTGTACATCAGAAAATATTATACAAACTTTAGCACATGCCTTGACTGAATGTTGGAATGACATACTGAGCAGGTTGTTCTTTTTGAAATGCAAGGCGGCAAAACCAGAAGCAAACATGGCATAAAATAAACAAATTCATATTTAAAGCACTCTATGCCCTAAAGGCTTTTTAATTTCCAGCAAAAAACAGTCTGATGGAAACTTTCAAGGATATAAAAACCCCACTCTTTAATGCAGCTACAAATAACAAGTCACAGTTTACACTGTGTCCAAATACAATGCGTCATGATCTGGGTGACAACAAAGCACGCGAGTGAAACCACACCAAGGTTTCAAAATGTGAACAACCCCAAACTTTACTTTTTTTATCAGCTTATCAAAGGAAATTCTGGTCTTGTGCCACGAGCTGGATGTTTGATTTACTTTCCTCTGCTTTGATCACAGATCGATATCTTTCCCAACTTAATTAACGCTAATCAGGTGGGATAACAATGCCCAAGGTTTCTTTCAGGTGCTGCTCATCTGTTGCTGTTGTCATTTCAAAACAGGAGAACAAAATGCCAGAAATTCAAGATAGGAAAAATTCAGGGGGAAAAAGGAATTTATCAGTATTTCTGTTAGAAACTGTGACCAGGAATCCAGCTCTACAGGTCCATAGCAGAATTCCTGCCTAGACAGACATATGTTCCATTTTTTTTTACCCCTGAACATCCCAAACTTATTTAATCTGCCCCAAAGGCATCTCTGGGTTACACTTCTTTGAACTAATGGTATTTTAGCACACAGTAAAGACAAACCAGTGAGGCCTGGCTTAATGAATTCTTTATTAGCACCTTTCCAGAGTTTCACAGGTTCCAAAAAAAACCTCTGCACTTCTTAAAGCAAAAATTAGGGCTAATGAACAAGCAATGAAATAAAGCACAGAGAAGCAATAAACTATCATCCAAGGTGTACAAACACACAAAAATGTACAACACAACAAAGATGAGTTTTCAAACAATCATCAGTATTTATTTGGTTTCAACAACAGTAAGTAACACCAGAAGAGAGAAACCCACATCAATGACCCACATTTTGTACACAAGAACGCAGATTTATGTCCATTCTGACTTGTACTGTGAGAAACCTTTTTCCCTACTAAACTTGTACTAAAATGAATTTTTTAAAAAAAGTATTTTGATTCTTAAATCAGAAATCAAAACCACTTTACTTCAGTCAGTTCTGCACACAGAAAATGAAGCACGGGTTTAGCAATATTTGTGTGAATACAGAATTCTTGTGACAGCTGGACAGTAAACTATTGTGGAAAAGAGAAGGGCAAAGTTATTACATCTTATTTAAAATTGCATCCATTCTCTCCTAAATCTTCTTTTACCATGTACAAAAATTCCACACCAAACTGAATACCTTTAACTTCTTCCTGGGAAAGTTGACCACTGTGTAAAATGTATTTCTTAACATCCAGTGCAAGGATAAATTATTGGCTCCAATGAACCACTAACTAAAAATAACCTATTAGCTGGTTTGCCCAAAAGAAAAGGGCTCTGTGTACCATGTAATCACTTGGACTGGAAGCTTCATAGGAATTGCTTCTATAAACAGTTTCAGATGCAACAGGGTAAACAGGAAAAGCCAAATTTAGACATATAAAAAAGCCTTCAAATGTGCTATTCTGAAATGTGGAAGTCACCCTTTAAGACAGTCATCCCCCTCCACGATCTGAAAGTTCTTTTTTTTTTGTTTAAATGAGAAAACAAGGAAGTAAACTAACCACCTCATTTTCTGATGAATATTCAAATTCTTATTCTCTTGGTTATACTTGGCAAAACCACCTCAAAACATTTGACTGAAGCCTTTGAGACTTCTGGCCATGCGAGGTAACCGTGTGGAACAATGCTACCAAAGTTCAGGCTCATAAATGAAATAAGACATGTTATTAAAACAAGGAGCTCTGCAGAACAGCTCTGCTGGAGTGGAAATCACAGCACAACCACCTGCTTTTAGAGACAAACCAGGAAGACATGGCAAGACCAGGAAAACTCTCATGCTGTTTTATCTGGAAGGTACCCCCAGCAACAACCCAGGCAGGTTCGGTAACCAACAGTTCCCCAGACGGCCTCGGTGTCACCCATGAGTAACTCGCACATTTTTTTTCTGTAAAACCTGTGTGTTCCAGATTTATGACAAGCATATGAACAAAGTCAATCCTGATCACACATCATGAACATCAACCTCTCAGAGCCCTTCAGCTGCAGGTTATCTGGCAACTGTGCTACCCAAATGGCAAGATACTTAAGTTTTCCCTTCTGATTTTAAATGAGTTTGAACTGGTTAACTTCAGAAATTCACCATAGTTATACAACACCCCCATCCCATGCATTCTGGGCTTCATTTTCCACCAGCAGAATGTCAAGTTCATACCTCACATGATCATATAATGAATTAGTTAAAAAGAACATGGGGTAAAATGAAAACCTTGGGATATCCTCTAGCTTCCATAACAGGAAGAATTATGTCGAAAAGCAAATGAAAACTTTTAATGTGTGCAGTAACTTGGAGAGTAGTATCCCCTTTAGAAATGGCTCATCCAAATTTTAAACATGTTTAACACCCTCTTTGCATCTGTCCACCTCCATTAAGTCTTTTTTCTTCCAGAAAAAAACCCCAAAACAAAACCTGAATACTGCTCCTTGAGGCAGTTATGTACTGCGGTGCTTTGTAAGTGAAGACAATCCAGTGATAGCAGCCAAGATTAAAAAACACTTCACTTCTTTGAAGTCAAGATAGACTGATCACTTATAATCCCTGAAATTAGTGCACTTCTTTTCAAATCAAGACAGATGAAAACCGCTGGGTTTGGTTGTCTTGTTAAATTCAATCTTTTTTACAGTGCTCCTACCTACTCCCTCCTCCTTTTTTTTTTTTAATATAACTCAGGACTTAAAATGACTCAACATCCTCAAATTGTTTTTGAAGAAAAATGTCAGAAACACCTACAAGGCCAGCAACAACCTAGACTGTGCTTTTACATCTCCACAATCTTCCTACCTTCCTTCTTGACTTTTTATACACTGAAAATCCTCACCAAACTTGATGTCCTGTTGTATTCAGTAATGACCACTTAAAAGGGAATCGTATATTACAAGATCTTTTTCAAGTGATTAAAATAAATTGATACCTGTGAATCTGAATAAGATGAAAGAAAAATACGCCTCTTAACTCCTGGCTTCTATAAAAACCCTCTTACCAGACCATAGCCACATCCCTGACTGCTGTGAGAGCTACAGACCAAGCAGGAAATCTTCCTTTTGACTTGGGCATTTCACTTCACTTCCATAAAGATGAGATAATTGAAGCTCAGCTGAATGAAATCCAATAGCAAGAAGACTGGAAAACAAGGACCTCAAATAGATGCTGGACAGGACCTCCTGGGCCATGGCACCCTTCAGTGAGCTATCAACCACCCCCTTTTCTAAATGTATCAAGCTTTATTTTAAACTCAGCTGGTCTCCTGCCTGCACCATGCCCATCCCCAAACACTGCTTCTCTGGTGGTTGGGCAAACTCTAATTTTTAACCTGGATTTATGACTTCTTTATATACATTTATCTTTATGTCAGGTGATGCTTCAGTTTTTAAGTAAAACCTAAAATCCTCCAAAAGGAGAAGGATGATGGATAGAGGGCAGCCCCGTCATTATTCCAATTTATCAAGACAGAAGATGGAACTGCTGATTTCACCTGTCAGGAGCCACAGATCTGAACCTGTGATGCACCCATCACCCACGGTCATGCATCAATCCAGGCTCCCACCCATCCCTGTGCCAGCTCAGGGCACTCTGCTCCCTGCACCCAAACCCTGCCACTGAACTGAGCCACATCTGTGCTGTTCCACTGCAGCTGAGGGATTTTCAACCCTGGAGCCCAGTCCGAACCATCTAAATCTGATTTAACTGAAGATCCTTCGGGAAGTGAGTTACTGCAAAAGAAACCAGAACGCTGCCATTCCCCACAAAGATTTAAGCTATATTTAGCAAATATTTAAGAATAAGGTACAGAAATGTCAAAGTTTTGGATTTTTTGAAAAACAATCCCATTGTTCAGACATGAGAAATGAAAAGAGACACTAAGTCTGACACTGCATTGTGCAATTATTTCCCTTTGTCACACAACTCCAGGGACCAGTTGGCCACTTGGATGGGGCTTGGAGCACCCTGGCTTAGTGGAAAATGTCCCTGCCAATGGCCAGGGCTTGGAAAAAGATGATCTTCTAAGCCCCTTCCAACCCAAAGCATTCTGGGATTCTGTGATTCATTCTCTAATTCTGTGACCATTAAAGTTATCTATCTTTTCCCATTGAGGAAACTAAAAGAAAATAAAATAATAGATATCCTAAGTGAACTTTTCATTCTATTTACTCGGTCAGTTTTCCCAGCATAGATCAAGATAAATCTTTTCTTCTGGAAGTTAACATGTAGTACTCACAAAACTGCTGCTTGCTCTATTCTATTTCACAAATGATGTATCTTTTCAGGTATTATTAAAATACAGCATTAATAATTTCTTTCTTTACACACTAGAATATCAGGCTACAATGAAGAAAACACAAAAATATGCTGAAAAATCAGCTGTCTCCAATAGATCACCAGTAGAAAAACATTCATTTCCAGGTGCAAGTATAACAAAATCAATAGCTGCTCACTACTTACAGGTCTAAAATGAAACTGCAAGAAGTAAAGGTCATGCAATCTACAACATCCCTATTGTTTCCTCAGACACAGGTGCAACATTCAAGCTGTTCAACATCAATCAAGTTTGGATTCAAAACCCTTCCCATAATGACTCCAATACTTTCTATTTTGTTTCTAAGTACCATTGTGCAAACGAGCGAAACAGAAATTTGAGGGCAAGTGCTACAGGCTGAATATTTTCTTCTATGATTTCAGCAGTCAACATTAAAGTTGGATCAGTATCAGACAAAAGTTTCCAAATTTTATATAAACTGGGATTAAGCAGGACTTAAATCTGGATACAAACACACCAGCACAACAAACAAGGCGGTGACCTTTATGTTCTTCTCCATAAAGATTTCCCCTAAAGTGCCACTAAAATAAAAAAAACAGAAGAAGGCCAACTTACGGGAGAGGGAGTGCGTGCCTTTGGGGAGGTACTCGAAGAGCAGCGAGCTGTCATCGCCCAGCATGTCGGCTTTCAGCGACAGCAAACTGTTCTTACTCATCAGAGCCGCGCGCAGGTTGGCCACGGTGGCGGCCTGGAGCGCGTCCTCCTTGTCGGGGGTCAGGGGCTGGTGGATGTAGCTGGACTCCCCTCCCAGCAGCGCCTCCTCCACGTTGGCGTAGGGGTCCGGCCGCTCCACCCTGCTGTCCGAGCTGCTGGGCTCCGTCCCGGCCCCATCGGCGCCTGCGGGAGGGAAGATGCCGTCAGAGACACGGGAGAACTATACCGAGACCAGGAGCTGCCTCATTGTGGATGTGGGAAACAGGACCAGGAATGCAGCAACACTTGTTTTGGCTTTGCTTTTCATATAGGAGTGCTGCCCTCACCCCCCTTTTCCTGCCTCACAGCTGGAGGTTCTGTTTTTCCAGCCCGTTCTCTCTTGCCCCACCAACTGGGCTCCAGTTCAGTACCACATGCTATGAAGGCAGGGCAGAGGGAGGGGATGTGTATTTTACCCACAACCTGGACAAGACTATTTATTTATCTTAAGCTAAGATTTCAGGATAGTTTGCTAGTACTGAAATTACATTCAAAGGTTTTAAGTTCTGTTTTCTCCGTGATTTTTACACTCCAGTAGCCCAAATTTTCAATCTTTGGTTTCTTCCCCACGATGAAGGTTTTGCAAAACCCAGTAATAAACAGCCTCTAAAAGTGGGGTGCTGAGTATAAATCTCTTGGGGTCACTTCTCTAAAAAATACACAGTAACTAGTGGTTCCCAGCATATATCACAGGGTGGGTTTTATACATAAGCGTTACAGTTAAAAAAAAAAGATATGGATCAGCCACTTTACAACATGTAACTACAAAGAAACTGTATAAAAATATAACATATTAGTAACAAGTATATCAATTACTGAACCCAAACAAAACTGAAAAAGCTATGATAAGGGAAACTCCTTCCTGTGAAAACACAGTTTATTTTTTGTATTTTTGGAGAGGTCTAATTGAAGAGCCTCCTTTGTTTGAACTTTGACTCTCTTATCAGCTTAAATAATTTATGTATTTTTATGTAAAGGAAAATGACTCTCAGACTCCTATCTATTCTTCACATGAAACAACAAAAATTACACACAAAAAGGGCTGTTAGCCCATTTTAAAAGTGCATAAAACAAATTGCAATTACCTACTCCACAATCTGCAGCAGCAAACACAGCTGACACACTCAAAGCCCAGCTGAGCACCTGGCAAACGGAGCTGAAGCTTCCCAACAAACTTATGCCTTTGTGGCATTTCTCCTATCAGTGTAGAGGGAAAAAATTCCACATTCCAAAAATGGCACATATAATGAGCCATCAGGTGGAGAAAGAAGCTGTTTTGCAGATCCTGAATATTTTATTGCCTCCTAGTTTAAAAGAGATTTAAATCTACTTAATGCAAGAGGGAACTATTAGAGCCCAAACCAGTCGTAGGACACTTACAAAATTAATACCTGCTGCTTTCACAAATTCACTTTGTGCTCTTCAGGGCAAGGAATTCAGGTGTTGTCCACACACAGCACTGCAATAAACTCACTCCTGTACAGAAGCTCAGGAGGCAGTGTGGGACAAACCAGCACTTGGTTTTCCTGCAACTTCAAACCAGGGCAAGGCATTAATCTGCAGAGCCTTATTAAAAAATGCTAATGAGGACACTGGTACCGTGCCCACCTCCTGTAACCTGGAAAACAGCTGAAGGAAGATCATTATTTTTATCTTCATTTTACAGGTGGTGGCTGCCAGAGAAAGACGTGGGGACTCGCTCAAGGTGTCCAGCCTGCAGAGCCAGGAGCAGCCAGAGAATTTCCCAGTCCCAGCTCAGGGCACATCAGATTCCAGAACATGTCCAGATTGGTTTTACTAAGCTGCCCTGTTCCGCCAGTACATCTCACTGCTAAGTTGTTCCTTTAAAAAACAAACAGCCTCAAAGCAAACAATAAGGAAAAAGCAATCACGGGCAGAGTGCTCCCACACCCTGGAGATGGAGGGAATGCCCAAGGCTGGGGGCTACAAACACAGTAGGAAGTTCATAAATGTGAACTATTTAAAACAAACTCTTTAAAACAAACCATTTTCCCTCCTCCATCTGTGTTTTGCTTGCATAATTTCATATTATCAGTTTTATTAAATCTTAGCCAAGCAGAAGAATTCAAATGCTTTGAATTTTTACGTATTTTGTCATCCCCCTGTTAGTGGCTCACAGGATATCCACTTTTCTAGATGATAATGAAAGTTCTTTAAAAACAAGCCAGCATGCCTACATAAAGGAAAATTAGAAGACAGTAAAAACCAGCAGCTGTTACAAAAGTTGGTGAAGGAAGCAAATTAAACTTTAGCCCATTAAACTGGTAACAGAGAGCTTCATCACACATCAAAGCCACAATAATACCACGGTCCCACTGCCTACATGGGGAATCACAGCACATAACTCAGGCCAGAAAGGGTGTTTGCCCACAAAACTGTGTTCCCAAATAACCAGGCAGGCAGGGAACCACCTTGTGCTTTCTGCACTCCTCTCTCAGAGCCTGTTACAGCTGCTGATTGACAGTTGCCAGAATTGGCTGCAGCCCGCTGCACATAAACACTAATTGCTAAAACACACGCAGATTAATTGTAACCACAACAAGACATTAAATGTTCCTCAAAAGCCAAGATTAGAGACAGACAGCGAAATAGATGCTTCAGAGCTTCCAGTATTTACAGCTGATGTAATCTAATCAAACACACATTATGGCAAAATAAATATCCACTTAGTCACATAAGTACTAAAATACTCTCAGCACACCAAAACCCAAAAAATGCACCAAGTTCCTCTCCACAGTGCCTCCAAAACCACTTCTCTTTTCTCTAGAATGCAGCTCCTTTTAATAAGATTTAACCAAAGAATTATATGAATCAAAAGCATCCGTCACTTCCCAGTAATCCAAACTGTTTATTACAGCGCTTCAGCCCCGCATAAACCAGGCTTTAGTCAATGAGCTTCTATTCTGCAATTATTCACTGCCACGGACCCCAGAGCTCCATCCCTGCCCTCCAGAGCTCGTTTTTCACCCAGCTGGGACAGCCCCTGCGACTGCAGGGCTCCACACACAGGAAATCCCGAGCTAAACATGGGATTAATGCTGCTCGGAAAACTGAGCTCATTAGTCTCTTTAGCAAATCATTATTTTGCAGTTATTCTATTACACCAGCCTACTTTCCAAAACACAGAAGCTTTAGAAAAGCTTTCTTAAATTTGTTGACTCGGGTGAATATTTTATTGTTAGCTTTTATTGTCAAATAAAACACAGAGCCTATTTTTTTGACAATTTTGGCAACAGTACTTCCGTGCAATTCTGAAAACAACAGTGAAGTTCTTACCTATACATGAAGCATCACATAAGAGGGGTACAAGGACTGCAAGCACCTTCTCACATAGGTCACCCATTCCAGATGAGCTCAAAACACATTTCATTCCCAGCCACACAGACCAGCCAGGCTTTAACAGATCCATGAAGAGGAATAAACCTCACACCAGAACAACGGGGGCAGTACAATATTCCCAACACACCCAGGGTACTGTGGGAGCTCTGGAAGTCCTACAAACTGAGCTCCTGTCACAAACCCAGGAATGGGAAAAGCAAGTTGCACTAATCACAAAAAATCAAGCACTACAGACATCTGGCAGCCCCTTGGCACAAATCAAAATAATGCAATGTACTAAAAGTATCCAAATGTTAATGTGATAATTTATTTTCAAAGATCTAGGTGGAAGCTGACAGTGAAAAGCATTAAACCTAGTCCAACAACTGAACAAAACACACATGCCATCCCAGAACCAGCAAGGAAAAGCTCCATTTTAAAGACTCCATTTACTACCTTAATTAATTACTTTAATACGCAAACCAATTTTTTCTCTTGTATTTATTCTCCCTGCTTCTGTAATTTTTTCTCATTACAGCTTAAACTCAGCTGTTACCAAAGTACCTCCTCAGTGTCTGCTTCTCTCACACCACTTATTTCTTGTTTGTACTGTGTTTTAACCTTCTCAGTAAACCCCCAGTGGGGTTTCCCAGACTCCCAATGCTATTATTCTCTTTCATAGTTCTTTTTTTTTTCTAATTATTTTTTCCCCTTTTCATCTTTTATTCCTGCTCTCTCATGTAGACAGTTGAACATCTAGAAATCAGTAGCTGGAGAACTAAACCCATGAGAAGGGAGAAAAGCCATGAATAAAAGCCATACAAGGTTGCATCTGCTGCTGGAGAACTCAAAGCAGAAACAAGCCTTTTCCCCAAGAACTAAAGGCAGTGCTCTGCCAGGTCGCTCTTTCTCAATATTGCTTTTTTTGAGGTAAGAGGGTATCAAGAAATCTGTCATCTTCTCTTCAAAGCCCCGTCCAGTGTGGCAGGAGCACAAAGCAGAGATGTTTCTCCCTCGGTGTCCCAAGTCTCCGGGGTCATGTGCCAGAGGTGACCCCCCAGCAGTGAGGGGGAGCCAGCTACAGGCACAGGAGGCCTTCAAAGGAGGGCAACAGTACTTCACTTACCATTTACAGAGCTTTAAAACAGTTCTTCTGTGTCTCTCCATCAACCTGGCAAATCTCAGGAATCTTTGAGGAGCCCTCCCAACCCCTGTTCAACCCCACTGGAATGCAGGGGTGTTTCATGAGCCATTCCTCCAGCATACCTTTCTGAACTGGAGGTCTCACCACTCAGCACCTGGAGCAAACTCTCCACATGTCCCACAACCTCCAAAGAAATGAAAATTCAAGACACCTGCCACAAAAAGCTCCTGAGCCTTTCCCATGGCTCACCCCACCTGAGGGACTCAATGTGGCAGAATTAGGGTGGAAAGCTGAAGGGAAGACACCTCTGGGTACAGGAGTGCTGCTGTCAGCAAGGCAAGAACCTGGCAAAGTACAGTCTGCACAGAGGAGCAGCTGGACTTAATCTGAACTGGTGTCACCATCAGACAGGGGAGTGAGAAGTCATCCTGACCTAGGGCAGCATTACTGCTCTGTCACCTGAGTCATCTTTAAGAATTGTAGAATAAATTAGGTTGCAAGTAACTTCAGAGCTACTTTTAGAGTTAGATTCCAGTGGCTTGTACAGCCCAGTTGCAAATATCAGCAGGGAAGACAGAGTACAACTTCTCCAGGTCCTTCCTCCACCTTTTGACCACTTTGTGAAGAATGTCCTCCTTTCACCCTGAGAATTGCCCTTCCTGTAACTCATGTCTATTACCTCTCATCATTTCTCAACCCACATCTGAGAAGGGTCTGGCCCTGGATAATCCACCTACCCTCCTTCTCTTCTTCAAGATTTTAAACCAGGCTGTCTCAGCCTCTCCTCATACACATCATCTCGATGGCCTCAGCTGCACTTCCTCAAGCTTATCAAAGTCTTTCTTGGCCTGGAGATCCCCAAACTGGATCCTGTACTCCAAATGTTGTTCCTCAGGCAGGCAGCCAGCCTTCCCTGGCTGCGAGGGCACACAGGCTCCTCTTCAGCTCCTTACTCACCAGAAGACATTTTCTGCAAAGCTGCTTTCTCTCTCCTTGGCTGCCTACCCAAACTGCTGCACAGGGTTATCCTATGCCACACACAGGACTTCACACTTGTCTTGGTGGAATTCCTGCTGTGCCTGGCACCGCTGCCTTCCAGCCAATCATCCCTCCCAGCCTGGTGCCATCCAACAACTCGCTGAGGGTTCACAACATCCTACCACACAAGTTGTTAATGAACAAAGTCAACAGCATCAGGCCTGGAAGCAGCCTGGAATGGATGCAGGCATCACACTTTCTGGGGCAGATGTTCTGGATCTCCTGCACACAGCTGGCTAATTTTTAGCGTGATGGAAAACATTTTTTTTTTTTTCTGTTTACATCATGACAAGCAGAAAGGGAAGAGGTCCCAGCATCAGCAACTTCTCCCACCCCAAATTCCTGCATCCTCCTCTGCTACTCCCTCAGTGGCACCAAGACCACATGTATAGTTGTGATTGAACCTGAGACAGGAACTAATGTTAAAAATAAATTGATTTATTAAAAAAAGTTATATTTAAATACAGATCAGTTCCCCTATCTGGTTCTTTACATGGTCACACAGAGATTTGCACCGGAACAACTGCAGGAGAGCGTGGGGGTGCAATTGAGTACCAAAGGAAAGTGGGAGCCACTTAAACTCAGCTTTTGTTTCAGGTACACTGACAAAACGTGACCCAAAAAAACTTAGGTGAAATAAAAGACTTAATTTTCTGAGGTTCTTCAACCTATTTGGGTCAAGTATCTGCCTGACAGTAGATTTTATCTAGAATTCCAGGGATGATGTTTCTTGCGTAAGTTTAGGAAGGTTTGGCTTGATCTCCTTCGGTACAAAAGGCAATTAATTTTTAAACTCTCAGGGAAAAAAGAAAAAATAGCTTTCATTTCATAGTGTGTTTTTTGATTGGGAATTAAAA
>VXBB01017646.1:78345-102841 GCA_013399915.1 Illadopsis cleaveri | reverse complement strand
TTTTTAGTGTGTTTTTTTGTTGGGGAATAAAAAAAAAAAAAAAAAAAAAGAGCACACAGTCTGGCAGAAAAATGACAATCTTTTACCAGCTGCTAAAAATACCCTTGAAGTTTGTATTTCAGTTCCGTCCTCCTTTCTAACAGAAATCTTCCCAAAGTGTTTCACAACTCACTATTTGTTAAGCAAACCCCAGCGTTTTCACCCACTGCAATATTTACATGGAGAAGTGATGCCATGAGCTATATTGGGTTTGATTTGCACTATTTTACAACCATAACAGCAGACATGTGGATACAATAAATGTGCACGGCATTCAGAATCAGCTCCAATTTCCCAGAGCAAGAAACAATCAAGCAAACATAGATATTTAACCACAACACATATGATCATTAAAAACTGCCTTTATGTTGAAAGCTGTAAGATACCTTAAGTGAATCCTTATGGAATCAAAAACTTGGTCTCCTTCAGGCTGTGCTTTCCCAGCCCTCTTCTTTCAGGTTTGAGCCCTGCTACAGCTCCTCTACCACGACTCAAAGCAGGGTGACCTGGGACTGTCAGGATTTGAGCTCTGAAAAACACTGTTCTGCAGGAAAGTGCCAATTTCCAATGCTGCTCCTGTTTCTGGAGGGCTCAGGAGGAGCCCATGCCAGCTGAGGCTTCAATGTAATTTTCTAGCCTACAGCCATAGGATGTTCACTATCTGTGTTTTACCAACAGAAACATTCTCCTCACCAGCTCTAGAACACTATTGCTAAAATAAACCAGGCTTGTTCTACACAAATATGACCTGGTTTTATGTTGCTATTCCTGCAGCATATTCCAAAAGCACAAGTGTATCCCCATCTTTGTCTTCCTCAAAACAGTAATGAGTGTACAAATAACTGGAAAATTCCCTCCACTCCTCCAGGCACCTGAAAAAAATAATCAATTTTCATCTCTTTCCCATAATATTTGTTTTTCTACCACTGAATCAAGTTCTGCATTTTCCTGTGGTCAGCAAAAGGAGCTCCTTGGCCCAAACCCTGCTGCTTGTTGCTGCTCCCCCACCTCCTGTTAGTGACCTCAACTGTTCCTTGGGCTACAGAATAAACCTGGCCAACTGGTGATCTTCCTAAAAAAAGATAAAACAGAACAAATCCAAAAAAAAGAGAGAAATTGTTAAACTGACTGAGTTAATTGTTTTAGAAGCTATTCTAAAATGAGATAATACAGTGTCCTTGCAGGAGCAGGAATGACTGGGCAGTGCAGAAATACCTTAAGGCACTCTTATTTCTCCAAAATATGCAGAGAATTGTACAGTAACTTGGGACTATCACTTTAAAAGTACTGCAAGCTTAACCTCTTTTACCAAGTCTATTAATTCAGGCCATAAAACGAGTGGCACTATTCCCTGCAGTTCCTTGGGAAAGAGGCAGACACAAATATGAAGGGACAGAAATAAAACATTCAAGTACCATATTGAATATGAATATCAGCACTCGTGATATGAGAGAATGCTGAGTTATAAACTCTGAAAATCCTCAGAACAAATATTTACCTTTTGAAACAAGTGCCTTGGGGAAAAAAAAAAAAAAAAGAAAAAAAAGAAAAAAAGAGAGAATAAAAAATAAATCGGCGACCACTACAGAAAAGCTTGGGTTTGATTCCCAGGCACTGCATCTGAAGAATTAATTCCTGCTACATTTTAATGAAAAGCAGTACTGCAAATAAGGAAATTTAAGTCCTGAACAGGGCTGATTGCAAAGTAAGAATAGAATTTATGTTGAAATACTAAAAGCTTCTTGATTTCTCACTCATAATTTCAAAGTAAAGAACCAAAAAGGGGTAAAAAGTTCTTGAAAAGTTGAGATCTCTGTAAAGAAGAGCACAAGGAACAAATAAAACAGTGGGAAGGGCATTCAGGAGAGGTAAAATGCCTCTGATCTCTGGAGTTAAAGCAGATTAACAGAATCAGAACTGCTACCACGGGGAGGAGGAAGAGGAGGAGGAGAAGGAGGAGGAGGGCTTGGGAGCCTGGGGAAAATGGAATGCAGGGTGGGGAAAGGAAACAGACACTGAGCATTGAGCTAAAGCTGGTTTAGGGTGGAACCATTTTAAAGCCAGGGTGTAGCCAGGGAGTAAGTGTGTCTGGGTTTAAAGCGATGATTTTAGCTTCCAAACTTGAAAATAACCCGACCTAACCCTTCAATAACAGAAACTCCAAAGTTACTCCCACAAAGATTGTATCCTAATAACTCCATTAACCTGTAGCTGTGGTGATATGGAGAACTTGAATTGTTCACTGAGCACCCTCTGCAAAATTCTCGATATGGACACAGAGATCAGTGGTATTCGGGGTCAGGTGATTTTTTTTTCCTTTCGTTTTGCATTTTGAGGCAACTCTCAGCCACCTCCACGCAGTTCACTGGTACTTCAGGCACACCAAGAGTTCCACAGAGGGTCCAGAAACCTGGGCAGCTCCTAAGCCTAAGGAATGCAGGCTAAGCCGATTTCGGGCTAAGAAAGAATTCAGGGGGTGGCATAAGAGCACAGAGCTGTAACCCCTCCATGCCTGGCTGCATCACTGGCCACCAGGGTATCAAAGTACCTCCCCAGCAAAACCCCCTCAATTGTAGCAAATATTTTAACACCTTGCATCATAACTGCAACGTCGTGGCTGTAAAAGAATGTGGAAAAATGCAGAAATTAACTTCATTTTCCAAGTGGCAGGCAATTTGTAGTTTACCATTTCCTACCCTCAAAAATACTTCAACACCTTTCCAATAAGCTGTTTTAATCCAAAACATCTATCCTGCTTAAAAAGTGATCTTTCCAAAATGAGGCATAAAAAAGGTCTAAGTAAAAAACTAAAAGTAGAAAATTATTAAAATTTGAGCCTGTGTTGGTTTTTAGGATATCAGGCATTCAATCTGATAACTGAAATTTTAGCCAGCCCAGTTTTCAGTCATGGCTGTAACAAACCATTAAACACCTGAAGTTTTCCCATTGCAACCAGGATTCAGATCATGGCAGGTAGACTGGAAACTCCCTTTCTTCAAAACAAAATCCATTTAAAGGAAGAGTAACCAACTGTATTCTGTTCCAGTGACTTTTTTGACTGGATTATTTCAACACTGCCCACTTCTGAAACTTCTCTTAGCACCTCCTTCAATAAATTCATTTTTGTCTTGTAGAACACAGCAAAAATCTTTAGGAGTTCTTTAAACACCTGAATCCTGAGTAACAACACCGCACTCATCTTTTCTCCCTTGCCTCATTTTGCAAACTCTGGATTCCTCTAGTTGGACCAATATGCTTGCCAAATACCACAACGGAAACAGGGGAATTTTCAGGGGAATTACTTACTTAATAACGACTTGAAAAAATGAATCAAGGGAAGATCTGAAGATTTGTATTGACAAAGGGACAGAGTTACAAGAAGCCCAGTAGCTTGCTGAGAAAAAACAACTTTGTTTCAAGAATAAAATCATCCTGTAATAAGGGAATCCACACATTCACCTGCCTGCACTCAGTCCAGAGACCTCACCTGCAGAAACTTTGTTGAGTTCATCTGGAACAAGTTCCTCCTTGCCTGACTCCAAAGCCTTTTGCAATGCAAGCTCCCTATGTGATCCAACTGTTCAGCATCTGTGCTCCTCACCAGCTCCTGTAATCATAATTTGCTCTCTGGAAACCAAGACAGAAAAAGGGATGGGAAATGTTGACGACACCAGCTGTCTCCAGGCTTCCAGGGGAGCACAGCTCCCTGCAGCAGCCACTGCAGTCACATGTGTGGCATTGGAAAATGAGTGACTTCAATGTCTCCTCACCAGGAGGGAGGAAACTTGTGCATAATTAAAGATTTTGATGGGGAAAACGTTAAAGGAACTGTGAGCTCTGCAAAGTCAGAAGGGTACAGCAAAGTCTTGCCTGTCCTTCCCATTGAGGTCACTAGTCTTGGGCTTACTCAAGTCCTGAAGCTCTTCATAACAGAACACAGCAATTCTGCTACATGAATTAAAGGAAAGAAAAGAGTTCCCAAACTGTAGAGCCTTTAGAAAGGGCTGCTCTGTTTTTAAAATAATTAGCTTCATTTCACAGTCAATTGGCACACAGAAACTCACTTGCAGCTTTTGGGTGCAAACACTCAGAAGATGTGTGGGAGTATTTCCTTGGAAATAAATTCCTGAATCATAACTACCATGCTTGAACTAACACATTAATAAAGCTGTCAATAAATTCTTCAAAAAGACACCCTTCAAGTGGCAGAGTTTTCCATTATGCGAAGAGACAAAGCCAGCAACACTTTGCTGGCTTAACAGTGAAGATATCCATTCTCTTTGGCAAGAGCCTTCTGAACACCACCTGATCCCGCAGTCCATGTACTCAGGATGTGTAATCCTGTAAAAGTTTTATCCAGAAAGGTTAAAGGAACAGGAATCTAAGGCAAATAAAGATGTTCAAGGCAGAAGACTATTTCTGAATTTCATAAGCATCTTTGATAAGAAGACTAACAAAGAGCAACATGTTTCTTTAGAAAACCTATAAAATTCCAGAAAAAGGGATAAAATAAAAGGCAGACCTGTTTTTTTGGCAAGTCCATGGAGGAAATTCTTCTTGGCTCAATTATGAAGAAAGTTATTATTTATAAAAGCCCATCCTTCAGTTTACTTTGGAGAACTGCTGCTTCAAGTTAATGTGTCTTGGTGAGGAAAACATATATATGAATGTTTCCTACAAGAAATGACAGACTGACATCCTGAACAACCCAAACAGGATGAGAAAGACAAACCCTAATATGTTTGATGCTAAACAGACAGTCCAAATTAATAAATAGAAACTAGCATGAAAAGATGGTGCTCATTGAGCTTTGTGCTTGACTGACACCACCCTGAGAAACTGAGAGCTGAATCACAGTCCCAATCCAGCACCTCAGTTTTTAATTTGCATTCTTTTGCAAATCCTATTTGATCATTCTTTCTTGGATGAAAAAGACAATCTTCATGGCAGACATTAACAATCTCTAGCTATTTCCATTATGTTAGATTACCATTAAGAAGATTACTCCAGACACTCCTTTTTATTTCAATCTCCAATGTTGTCAGATTCAAAGACTCTCAACAGCACCCCACCAGCATATGGGAAATCAACAGATTCACTAAGAATTTTCTTACCTTTTCAATTTAAATAAAATCTATGTCTTTTTTTGAGATGTCATTGATTTGTATTTAAATAGTCTACTTAAATATTTGGGACACTTTAATACACCTGCCTGTACTGATAAGAATGTTTTTCCCACTGAAAGCAGCACTACTGCTGAGGGTGAATGAGCTGAGTTGTTCCAAAACCAAAGTTTCAGTGACTGCAATGTGCTTCTTTGTAATGTAACAGGAATTAAATAATCCTATATATAATAGAGGAGTAGGAAGCATATTTTTCATCTGTGAATATCCTGCCCCAAATAATCACTGAATTTAAAGGGTGATGCAAGATTCTTGCAACCAAGACCAAAAGAGCACCTTGCACAATTTCAGGAGGATGAGCTTTGAAGAAGCATTCTCCTAAATCAGCTTTTGCATTTTCAGAATGCAATGTCTGTATTAGCCCAGCAGAAGAGAGAGGCATTCGTAAACCACCCCAATGAACCCAACAAGAGCTTTCAGCCTTAGCAAGCAGCATCTTAAAATAACTGATTAGATCAGGAAAGTGAACAAGCCTCAAAGAACAAAGAGTTCTAGGTAACTTTCTTTCCTCTCAGTTACTTCTGAAAGAACATTCAACACCCATTTCCTCAGTGAGTAGCTTTCCATCTTAGCTGTGAACATTGCTGATAGGGACACTTCTAAATAAATGAGGTAAAAGAGAGCCCTAGACTATGAAGTCTGCTTTAAAAAATGAATCCTGACATGACTAAATCAAAGACAACTTCAAGCTGAAATTTAAACACAAGCCAAATACCTGTTACAAGGGTCTGGACTGTGTCATTACCCATTTGCACACAAGAAAATCAATTATTCTTCACACTTAGGAGTCAAGTCTGCAACGCCCCTGGAGCACTGCTGAATTCTAACAGGAGAGGGAAGAACCTGGGGTACCAAAATCCAGCCTAAGCACAACCCTGTAGCTCAGGATATGAAGTTTGCAAGAAAATATCTCCCATCTGCTGGATATGGGAAATACCCATGCAAGACCAGAAGACCCTACTGCTTGTAGGGCCCCAGACAGGGGTGGTTTGGGGGTAGCAGGGTTGCCTTTACTTCACAGTGAAAGAGCAGCAGCCTCACCTGGGTGCCCATTTGATATCCCCCAAACCACAGGTTTACCACACTAGAGGCTGCCTGTGGACAAGGTGCCCATGGTTAACCAAAACCAAACACGTATGGATCTCAAATCCTTTGAAATCATACTGAAAAGATCCCCAAAGACACCACAACTTGACCTACAACACACACAGGGCTTGCAGACAACCCCTGCTGTTAAGCCCACATGCACCCATTCCACAATTTCAGGCTCCACAATGCAGAGGAACCTCCCTGTCCAGCAGGGCAGAAATGAGAATTTTACCTGCATTCACCTCTCCAGATGGCCAATATGGGGAACCCAGGAGCAGCTCAGTCTCAACACACCCCCCTTGCCCCTCATGGACACACTGCTCTCTGCCAGTTGCCACTGCCAGCACAGGCAGCCCCTGAGCCTGTTAATTTTGAACAGCAATAAGTCTTGCAATTATTTTTTTCCTTTTCTTTTACCAGCACTATTGGAATATTGAAACTCTTCCCCCAACCACCACCATTCAGCTGCCCTTTTCCCACCACTGAAACCACCTCCTTTATTGGAAACTGCATTTAAGGCAAGATTAGGAACAAATAATTTGATGTCCCTGCTGACGTGCTGTCTCAGCATTGTGCTGAGTCAACCCCCCGAGCCATCTTCCTCTCATCTGCAAACAGCCACTGCAATTTAATTCCTTAACAATTAGGAATTAAATAATCTAAGTTTCGTTCAGCTTCCAGTAATACAGTCTGTTCTGTTCTGCACTATTTTCTGTAAAGACACTCAATCTACACCCAGCTTTCCAAGAGGATCAGAGCTGCAGCTCTGTCTCTGCAGCCACTCCAAAACGTCTGGTTCACTCCAGGTACCTGTCCAAACCCACATCCCTCAGACAGTACGACTGATCGAGCTCTTTTTATGGGATGCCAAGGAAAATGAAAAACAGTTGCATGAAAACAGAGACCAAGCAATCCATGCTGAGTCTTCACTCAAAACAAGGATAAAATACATGCATTGCAAAAATGAGATTCTTCATAAATCACTGATACCTTAAATTATCTTGCATTTTTCTTCTAACTGACATTGTTTAGATTTTATCACCAGCTAATTAGAATAATTACATGCAATTATCTTGCTGCAGCAGATAACCATAAAACATAATAAATCTCAAGAAATTTACAGAGTTACTGCTCAATGAACACCACATTTAAACTCCACTATGCGAGCAACTTCAACCTCCTTTTTCAGCCCATAATGACTTTTAAGACTTTCAGTACTCTTCGTATTTTTTTTTTCATCCAAATTTGGCAACATTAAAGTCTATAATCCCACACACCCTTCTCCTGGCTGACTTGGATTCTGGTATTTAATAAAACACAGGCTAACTCACAGCACAGACTAAGTTCTTGAAGTCAGCTTGAGCGAGTTTACTAACACACTCCCTTAAGTCCTTAGAAAAAGACACCAAACTCCTAGTTCAGAAGCATTCCTGAATCTATTTATTGCCACTGATTAATGAATCAAATGGGACAGTTATCTTGAGACAAAAAATAACTCCTGAAGATTCAAAGCAAGTCAAGGAAACAATTTTCTCACTGGCTACACACTTGAAACGCAGTCACTCGTCTCAGACCACAAGAAGTCACACATCAAAATACACTTGACACCATAGTGATGCCTCAGAAAAACATGCTGTTCTTGGAAGTTCCTAAACACTTATGCTGCCATTACCATCAAGGAGCTATGGTGGTTTTCTTACCCAAGAGAAAGTGACACCTGAATATCAGGAAGTTCTGAAGATGGTATCGGTAAGACTAAATTACACCTGTGTGTGGTGTAATTACATCATCAATATACAGGGCAAGGAAAATTCTTCAACCTTGACATCAGTGTCCACACCTGCTAAAATAAATTCCTTTAACCCTTCCTCTCATTAATTCCAACAATTGGAGTGGTGGTTTTGGGGTCACTTATGTCCTTCAAAGCTAAAACAAACCCACCACTTTTACAGGAGAACCAGCCTCCATTGAGGCTCCTGACTGAACCACACAGTGCTTGGTGCTTCTGAATTGCTGGCAACACAAGTTTCTACATTTTTGTATTTCTGGCATGCTCCTATTTCAGAGGCTGATAAGATCATCCCATAAACAGATCTAATTAACTCAACGTTTTCAGTTTCACCCCCAAAAGAATGGAAGAATGACTTACTTGGGTCTCGACTGCTGTACGGCCATCCTGAGGCAGGTAAAAGGGGCAGCACAGGAGAATTTGCCCTGCTGTCATCCTCCACTTGCTGCGTAATATGTCTCACAGTTTCTTTGTTTTTCCTGTTCTTCCTGCGGCCCGTGGGCTGCCAGCCATCCCCCACTCCTTGCTCAGAGAACCCACTCTGTATTGCACCATCCTTGGCAGAATGCAGCTCACCCCCTCCGTAATGGGACGGTGACACCTGCTCCTCTTTGATACGCAAAGACCCATAGCCCATGTCACTAGCCCAGAGAGACTGGGATGAAACGTCTTCATGGCTGTCTGGTTTTGGTTCTTGATCCTCTTTTCCATAACTACTCCCTCCCTCATGGCAGCTGGCAATGGCTGAGTCCCCAGAGGAGTTTGCTGGGCTTGTTCTCCGAGCTAACCAGGGGGATATACTCCTGCCAGCCACCACTGCCGAAATCAGAGCGTCCGTGCTGCTGCTGGAAGGAGCTCCCAGCTCATAATCGACCAGGTCCTCTGAGGCATCAGACTTGATGCTTATGTCCAGAGCTGCTTTGATGAAGTTGTGACAGGCCTGCACGATGTCTGTCATCTGCAGGTAGCTGGCGGCCGACATCACCTCGATGACGTTCCTGCTGGTCAGCGCCAGGTGTGCGGAATACATGAAGTCAATGATTGCCTTAAAGCCCTGGGCGGTGACAATATCCAGGTGGGTGACAGTGGCCTGGTCAGAGGTTTTCTGGACCTGGCAGTAGAGGGTTTTGAAGTAGCGGCTGCTCCCCAGGAGGACGTTTTTGTGAGCCTTGAAGATCTTGCCCTCCACGATGATGCAGACGTCGCAGAGGATCCCGTGCTGCCTCTGCTCATTCAGCTCCCGCAGCAGGTGACGGTAGTGGGAAGCAATTTCCATATCTTCCTTTCGGTTATTCATTTGGAGATCTTTATGTTTCCTCTTCCACAAGTCCTGCAGGGAGAAGGAAATGACAGGATTACAAAATCCAAGATGAGACTGAGGCAAATCCCAGGTTGTACCAAAAGAAGCAACAGGTTCATCTGGGAAGTGTGCCACAAATACAGCTACTGCCTGCAATGCCTCCACATTCATTACAAAATGCACCTTACTTTGACCAGACTTCAAATAATTTACATTAAAAAGGACTAGATTTGAAGCCAATCCTCCAGTGGCTCATAACATCCCAGAGAAATGTTTCTTTCAATTACTACAGACTTGTAAGAAAACCCATCTGAAGTAACCAGAGAACAACAGCTGTCAGTTTTTACTGTGAATTTGTTGAAGTTTGGTTTTGAAAGTGATACTGCACTTGAAACCATGCTCAGATGCCCACACACTACTGAAGAGAACACTGTAAAACATTTTCCTTGAGGGAACAAGTATCGTGTGTAGCACACAGAAGAGCTGAAATCCTCAAACAGCAAGAGCCAATTGAACCCAGCACTTCCTTTTTATACTGCCATGGAGGGGCTATAAACACGGTTTAAAAGTCAGAAGAGCAACAAGCAAATCCAAGACTACAGATCACAAAGTTTTAAGTCCCCACGCAAACTAAACTGGCAATAGATCACGACTATGAAATTAATGTTATTTGAAGCTCAGCTACTTACAAGCGATACTTTGCAATAAACATGTTATTCCCTTGTTTTACATCTCCAAGTTTATCCTGCAGCCACACTTAGATACTGAGTCGAGAAATTCTCATGATCACCTAAAGAAAGGATCCTTATGACCAACATAAAGCTGAGAAAAACTCACACACCTTTTGATCACTTTTCATAAAATTTGGCAGTATTATCCAAAATAAAAGGCTAGTTGGTGCCAGCAGCAAGGTATCTTCTCAGTTATGCTCCACATTTTCCTCCTCTTACACTCCAAAACAGAAAAAAGGTCCTAAATGTTGACAGTAATCAGCAGTGTGAGGATTTTCAGATTGAATTTTTTCCAGTTACTATCTTTGCAGCTCCATATTCGCCTTTGATGCCACAGCTTTACAAATCCTTTGGCATTCAAATGGCATTCTGCCATTTTCTCTAGCTTATACCACTTTTTTCGGAACTTACTATCAAGCTTTATCTACCATGGAACAGGGGTTTAATGATCCAACTAATTAAGAGCACCAAGCTGAAGGATATCTTACTCCTTTCTCTCAGAAGCTAAAAATTTGCTCCAATATAAAAAGTCCCAACTGTAGAACTGATATGAGGATCCACATGTCAACACACAACTGTAAAATTGGACCCAGTTCCAAATGTTATTATGTGCAGGCACACTTATCAGAAGCCTGGATTTAGGCTACTGGTTGTTACTTATAAAAACAAAACCTCTGAGGTCGTACAGCCTTGAAGCACACATGGTTCAATGTTAGCACTGGCATTAAGGGGGCTGTTTCCAGCCTGGAGCACCTTTCTAACATCCATGGAGTTCACACACAAATTCAGTCCCATCTGCTCAAACTGGCTCGCAGCAGTGGGCAGCACAGCCATGATTCAGGAAGTTTCCTTGGCACATTCAAGTCTGTTTCCTGGGCTGTAGAACACAGATCCACAAGTACCCTGCCCCCTTCCCCTACCCTGTGCTATTATTATCATCGCCAGGAGCAAAATAGCTGCAGTTGAGTCAACACCATGGGCTAGAAAAGCATCTCCCAGCCCACAGAACATCCATGAGGCGGGACCTTCTCCTAGAGACCCACCTGATGATTCAAAAGTTCAAGTTGTGCAAGACTGCTTCAAGCTCCTCCAGTTCTGCAAGGATGGAGCTGCCCCTCTGAAGCCCCAGAAAACCTAATTTGCAAGGCCAGCTGGTCCCTGATCATTGAGAAATGTTTGCTTCCTTCCAGAGAGGAAGGACCATCTTCCTGCAACACAAACAGGCTGAACTGTGTTGATCCACTTCAAAGCCATGCAGCTTTTCTGCAGAATTAAGCACAGAATGCACAGAGAAGCCAATCTTTTTTTTTTTTAATTGAACTGGAAGAGGTCAATACCAGTGCAGCTGCACACACCTATTGACCACAGAAATCTGCCCAGAGACCTCAATCCAAATCCTCACCCAGACACCATCTCTGTCTCAAATAAACAAAATAAATCAATGAAAATCAAACCAAGAATCAGGGTCAGGGAGTATGGAAAGAAAAATAAATTAATTTTCAGGTGTTTGGCCTGAAAAGGTTGTGATGGCACCAGCCAGCACAGCATCTCTCTAATCCAGGCTCTGGAAGTGGCTGCCAGCACTTCCTAATATCTCCATGTTGGAAAGAACCACCTCTTAAGGCAGAGTGACAGTCCAGTTTTGTCTTTATTCCAGAAACCACTATTGCATCTACTTTTAGGAGTTGAAGAGTCAGCTTAGTCCCCTTAGGAAATATGAATTGCCACATAGGATAAAGTGAGTTGTCCATCACTAGTCGTGTCTCCAACAGCTGCCATACCCGCACAATTCAGGTGAAGATGTAAGAAAACCTCAGAGCCCACAATGAGGAAAGGGTCAGAATGTTTTGGATATTGCATTTCTTTTCACTGTTCCTTCATGGATATTAAAATCCAGATGCCAAGATACCAACCCACTGGAACCATGGGGAGGAGGGGCAGGAAATCTCCTGCAAGGATAATTTTCTCTTCCTCAATTTCATACATATTAGCAACACAGTATTCGTCAATGTCTCCACTCGCTCTTGTGAATTTATGGCACAACATCTTTCCTTCTTCAACTGGAAATCATATCAGTTCCTCAAGATTTTATTTCTGTGCTATCTAATACATTTATTCAGTTTAGTTCATTGGATCAGGTCCCCCCCACTGATAACAGTCCACTTCAGATAGATCTTGTCCTTTTTCAAACTGCCTTGGCAGAAATACAGAATTTAAAATATCTCTTGCTACTTTTGGTTTAGATAGGAGCAGTTTTGAGGTTGAGGCATTGATGATGGATGGATGGATGGATCTCTTGCTTCTCTCTTAGGAAACAGAAGATAAGGTCCAAGAAAAGATATCAGGGAATTTTTACTAAACACACAGACACAATAATCTATGCAAGGCTCCTTGATGGCCACTGAAGTTGGCACATTACAGCACCTTCAAGCAAGAAGTGAGGTGGATACTCTCATGTTCAGTGTAATCAATAAAATGTAACAGTTTCCAAATCAGGAATTATTACTGTGGATGTCTTGATCATCCTCTGTCACAAGGTCTGCTCCCTCACACTAGTCGCTCCACATCCAACATCTGTCACAGCACTGTACCTTTTAAACAAGAGGTCTTTGGGGGAGAAAATTAAATACGCCTCAAATTCAGAGGAATTAATTAGTTCTCTGTCTACCCATGTCAAACCAGAACATCCGTTTAATGTCAGGGATCACCAGGGAATTAATCCAAGTTAAATTTAAGGCAATTTGCTAGTAGTTAAAAATTCAGGAAGCTTTAAAACCCTGTGCTCTTGTGTTCCATTTTCACATGCTGTTTTGTGGCTTGTTGATGGTTTGTTTTCCTTTTTTTTTTTTTTTCCCCTTTCCCTGCTAAGGATATTTATTTCCACTTAAAGAATGTTGTGGAAAGATTTCTCCAGAAAAGCTGTACCCTTCAAACTTCTGTAGAAGAACGCGAAGATGGAATAAACTGTGGAGATTTCTTAGAAACAGACCTCAAAGATTAATGACGTATTTTTTTATCTCAGGTCCTTTTAGTACATGAAGGCTTTAAAAGTGGAGCATCTACCAGAATTCTTTAGGCCACGTGGCCACAACACAGCTTTCCAGAAAGACAACAAACCAGGAAAGCTCATCCAAAGATTTTCCACAAAATAAAACTGTAGGAGATCAGCCTTTCTTCATAATCCAGTTCACAGGCAGTACAGTAATTCAAGTCTATTATTTCTCAGAAAAGAACTAAAAAAAAAGGTCTCAAACCAAACCATTGCACATAACAGCAAAAAGAACACAAAGTGGGCAGATTCAAGAGTCGCTTTCAGGCAAACTTCTGTCAAGATACAGGCTTGCTTTTATTTCTCATGTCAGAAAAACCTTGGTCTTGAAGTAAGCACTAATAATTTATACAATTTTTAACCCTAGCTAGAGTGAACCTATGAAAGTGGTTTATTTTGCACTGTCAGTATAGTTATTTAAACATGAAAATAGCACCTGATGGCACAGTAAGAGTCTAAATCATGCTTCACTTCCCATTGGAAAGATTTTAAGAAACGTAAATATTTATTTATTGGCAAATTTCTCAGCATACACCCCAGGAATGAGTCTCCTAACCAAAATCTTAACACCACTAAAATTAGAGAGCACAAATTTGTTGCATCTAAATCTCAGCATACTACTTAAATTTTGACAAAATGACACAAATGAGAAATGAATTGCACACAAAATCCCCTACAGAGCAGTCCCCTGGGAAATAGTAGGGACAAAAATAAACTTCCTTCCCTCAGAAAGAAAACAGGGGAAAAAAAAGGCCTGGAGGTTTGGGGTTTTTGGGGGGGTGGGGGGAGAAGTTTGCTGTTGTTAGGATTTGTTTGGTTGGTTGTTTACTTTTTCTTTTCTGAGAATGTAAGTGAACTGAAGATTTAAGCTACATGGCATTTCGTCTTTATCAATTGTCTCAGTATGTTTCTACACTTAATACCAAGGACCAAAGTTAAAGAGCACCAAAATGCTCACTAGTGCACTCCTCCACCACTCTGCTCCCTAGAGAAAACATGCCAACTGGAATTTAACCAAAAATGTGTTGTTTCCTCCCCTCTCTCCCTTCAGAGAAAAGTAAAAACAGATTAAGGAAGAACTCCAATTCACTCCAATGCTATAACACACAAAACCCCAACAAACACACCCCGTTTCTCTGCTTCCCCTGTGTCCTGTCCATGTTTCCACTCCCAAGACATTCCAACATTTTTTAAATTCCTCCGTTAAGGAGCTCTGTAAGGTGAGATTGGGCTTGAAATGCCTCCTTGCACAACAAGACACAGTGTGCATGCAAGTTTCACTTTATGCAGTTAAAGACAACAGAAATGCATAGGATTCCTACTCTCCATCTGCCCTGTGCTGAAAAGAATGGAGAACAAAACCCCTTAGGAACTGAAAAGGACAGTAAAGGAGAGAAAAAGAAGACTCAGGGTATTCATGGATGGTAACTCTCTGCAAAGACACTGCTCAGGAGCTTTACAAGCACAGATCTCCACGAGTGCAGTCTTTTCTCACAAGGGTGTTTGAGCAACAGCAGCATACAATTCTGAAAGAGTTTTAATTTCTTGATACTATATAACACCAAATTATATCATATAATCAGCTTTTTCCAAAGTAGATATAAGTAACATGTTACAAAAATGAACAGTTGCCAAAAAAGAAACTCCTTTATCCTATTCTGATTCCCAAAACCAATCATCCATTGCTTCAAGTTGGTCATTCCACAACTCTGAATTGGAGGAGAAAGAGGCAGATGTTTGCAAACAGACCAAATCTGACCCTTAAGACAGAGGGGTTATTCAGAGCTCAGGGTTTCATGCAAACAACATGTACCACTTCTCCCTGATGACCAGGGATGGGAACGTTTAATTGCAGCCCCACAGTGCATGTTCAGCCTCATGGACTGGGACTCACAGGAGAAAATAAGTTTCATCTTCACTTTGAGAAGAACTATAGAAGTACAGAAAGGGCAGGGATTTAAGAGGCACATGATTTTCAGTAAACTTAAAGAAAAATACTAAATCCATTTTCATGACCAAATTTGATAGGCCCACCGAATTGTCAGCCATTGCAGGGCAAAAACAGCCCCAAGACCCTACATAAATTTATTAACATTGGTCTTATCAGGAGCCACTGAAATTTCTCCAACTTCAAGCCAATGTTGCCCCATCATAGACAGCATTAAAACAACATCTCTGTTTAGAATCTGTAGCAGATACAATGCAGAAAGTCCATGAATAAAGTTCAAACAGCAGAGGAGAACATTACACACTTCCAGCATTTCACCATACCATTAAAGCCTTGTTTCCACAGTCCAAACAAGAACCACAAGCAAAACTTAACTCCAACAGCACAACTTAAAATAGCAGGGAGTCACCATTAAATATTTCACTCTACTCCAAAACTTTAAACCAGAGCCTTAGCTGTGGCCTTTGACCTGTCAAAGTTATCCATCCACCTGAAGTTATTGGTCAGCCAATGTGCAGGAGCTGGACAGCATAAAAGTGCAATCAAAACACAGGATTTCATAGAAAAATCCATTTATTAACCTTCATTAGCTCTGACAGCACATAAAGAATTTCAAGAGAAGACCAGGACTGAAAATAAGAGGTAAGTGAAAACTGCTGTCCTCCACATTTTTGGAGGAGGGTAATTAAAATTCAAAATTTAGAAACTGTAAAGTTAAAAATTTTCGGGGGAAAAAAGAAAAGATCAGATATGCATATTTTGCTACATTGTTCTTAAAACAATACATAACAAGTGATTTTTGCCAATTTTGTTAAAGAAAACATGTAAACTCCAATATTGAATAAATAAACAAATAAAATCCAAGACAATTACTTCTTACCAGTAACAAACTGGGTTCCAGGTCTAGTGTTTCTCCTACAACAGCTGAGGACATCAACAGCCCCAGGGCAGCACAGGTTCGTGACCTTCGGACAGCACCGGTGTGAACTCTTGTAGGAGAAAGACAGAACTATGACAAAAAACAAAACCAGAACAAATTATTAGCAATAAACTAACAGTGAAATGTTTTGAAGTCTTTTCCCTCCAAACTCACATTTATGAATCTTTACTCATGACTTAATGAATTCCAAAAAGTCAACTCCAAGCATATCAACGCATTGAATGTAATTAAAGCATGGCTATTACTTTGTAATAATGTAAGCAAAAGTTACTTCTTAAAGGTATGGGAACAAAAAGGTCTAATTTTAGCTACTAAAACATCAATCAGACCCTTGAACAACAGGGTTTCCTGTTTGGGAGCTTTTCAAAACATTCTCACTTAAATGACTCTTTAAAGAGATTCACCTTATCTGACCTATAAAATACTGAGGTTCAAAAGCTACCAGTACAGCTCCTGAAAGAATTTGGCACACTCAGGGGAATTTGCTCTTGAAATGTTTAGTTTGTAGTGGCTGACACCATTCTGGGTTAAGAGACCAACAATCACAAAATTTGTAAAATTTTGTATAAAATACAGATATTTAGGTATAGTAAGAGACATTTACAGACAGGCTTCTCAGAGAAAACCTGAGTGTTTATGGGTACAAGGTACAAGGAGTAGTTCAACTACATCAAGGCCTTTGTCTGTGAGGACACAACCACTAAAACTATCATCTTATACACCTATTTTTTTTTGTATAAAAGAGACTTTATTTTGTTCAGAATAGCATATACACCACACTGGCAACATTTAACTTACAATCTTACACTTCTGAGTCTGCTTTATTCAAAGCTTTATATTGTTAGCCCTACCAAAGTCCTTTTTGATCTCTGCATTTCAAACATCTTCAAAACACAGATTAGCTCTCTTAATGAAAATAAGCTATAAATCAATACTGGTGATTTCAAGACTGACCTTCTGTAGTAACAGATTGTGAAATGAAACATCAGAAGATAAAAGTTAAAGCTTTTCCAACACAAATTAATGCCATTATAGAAGGCAAAATAAAATATCTAATAAACAAAGGAAGTAACAAGGAAAATCCAAGCATTCTTATGGCAAACAGCAGAACTGAAAATCTTGAAAACAAATATGACCCAATTGAAGCAAACACCAGTGACTTTGTTCTCAGTTTCTATTCTGAACTGCCAAGTCTTGCCCTTCTCTATTTCTGATTGCTTCTCCATAGCAATTGTTTTGGCGAGCTCCTTTTAGTCCTGTTATTTGGACAGTTAAGAAAAAATAAAAGTGGCGAAGTGAGGGAGCCAGACCAACCCAGACACATGAGAAGTTACTGTGTTAGCAAAGTGCAACAAGGTGTGTGTACCTCTACTAAGACTTGGGGCTGTTACTGCTAAAACTCTCACTTAGACCTGTCCCAGAGCACAAGGAGAGCCAGAACAGACTGGTAAAAATGGCAAAGTTGAGCCCTGCACTTTTTCTCCTTTGCTTGGAGCTCTGTACCTGCTTCCCTCTTGTGATCAAACAGATGAGAACTGAGTGGCCGTGAAGGATGGAGGCACTTCTGCCACAAGGAAGGAGCTGAACACCCAGAGGTGGTTCTCCAACTTTTACAGATGACCAAGATTTCTAAATGAGCCCTTGTTATAAATGTTAAGTCAAGTTTTATGAAGAACTGCCAGCCCTCATAATGATGCTCTCTCCAGGTTCCCTTTCTCTTTCTCATACCACATGACAAAAATATCTTTAAACGCTGAGAACTTACCGATACTTGAAAGTGTTTCCTGTTAGCAAAAATAAACCTTGCAGTGTTTCACAGCTGGACAGTGCATGTTTCAATGAAGAGAGGAGAATGGTCTCTAGTAAGAAGCTCCAGAAGGTTCATCAGATGTCCTGTGTTTGGGAATGGAAAGAATAGGAAGGAAAAATTAAAATTCAAACCTTAAGTCAATACAAAGCCCTTCTGTCTCACACAATTAAAAGCAATGTTTAAAATAACTGCACATTTACAACACCGTTTCCCATTTTAACGAGAAACATTCTGATGTATTCCTACAATTAATCATGCAGGAAAAATTATTTAGCCCTTGTGTTAATGCAAAGAAAAAATTTAACATGCCACTATTGCAACTATTAACAATTTCTGACTATGCTTCCAGAAGTGCTTTGAAAATGTCACTCTAAAGAAACAGCACTTTATAAAAGAATTTTTTAAAAATTTACCAACATTGTTTCAGTTGACATTAAGTTTCAGTTAATGTTTCTGTGACCTCTGCCACCTGCGTCCTTTAAATAGCGTTAGAATTACTCTCACCTCATGGTTACAGTGATTCCCCTGCAAACCAAAATATTTGCCTAAGGTTACAGAAAAATCATGTGTCCATGTTGTGAGAGAGATTTGAGTTTTATTCCCATCCAGCTTCACTGAATCACAGCCCTAAAAAGCCAGCATGACAGTCAGATTTTAACTACCAAGCAGCATCCACACAGGTACTGAGGAAAGCACTTTGCGTCTCTTGCAAACATTAAAAAAACAAAACAAAACAAAACTTGGAAAAAAACCCCAAACACAAAAATGAAGACAGAAATAACTAACAGAAGCTTTATTTTCCATGCCTGTAAAACCTATGCAGCCTGAAATACAATATTCCAGCGGGTAACAAGTTGCTAATACCACAGGATGCACCTTTGCAACAGGGCACAGGTGTGTGCACCCAGCTCCAGCTGCTCACTTGCAGTAAAATTGCCACTGCATTTGGATTTCCTCAGCATTTCCTTTATTCATTTCCCCAGAATTTCCAGCTCTGTCCATCTGCCTGTCTCCCCATCCTCTCTCCATCCTGGTAACAGTAACAGTTGCTCAAATCATTCCCCTATTTTTGATCTCTGTTCTCTCTCTCATCTGGTTGCACCAGGAGAAGAACAGACCCAACACTACTCATGTCATGGACCCTGTAGAACACAGCAAGAACTTGGCAGAACTGGTACAGGGTACTAGGCTTGAGAAGTCTGGTGACATCAAAAAAATATAAGAATTTAACTACAGAGGTATCTGCTACTCTAGCAGCAAAGATTAAAAAACAACCTGAAAAATTCAAATGCCTGTGGCTCATATGATGCTTACCTGCCCAAGTGCCATTAGATCTCCTCAAGATCTCCTACAAGATCTTAAGCTTTGACTTTAAAAAGTCACAAAAGAAATCTAAGCAAAAAACCCCTCTGCCCTTGTGCATCTATTAGTCAAAAAACAACACAAAAAGTACCTTTAAAAAAAGAGGATTAGAGAACTGTAAACTTATCACACTGGGAATTGCCCTGAAGAATGGTTTCCCCCCAAACTTTCTCATTGGGTTTTGGCTTTTTAATTAGGGGATCTTTGCCAAAGTTCCCAAACTCAATACGTAAAAACGGAGGGAGCCAAAGGAGGAAGAATCATGAGGTCATTTTTAAAAAGAAGTAAATCAGGGGTAAAAACCAAGAGAAGGGTCACCTAAAAGACAGAAAAGACACACAAGGAGTCGTGAATAATCTAAGAGTAAAAGAATCAACCAGTGCAAAACTAAAGATAACATATGAAGGGCTCTGAGAACAACCTAATTCTGCTTGTGTAATTCATGGTACAAGCCCTCCATGCCTTGGGTAAGGATCCTGGTCTACTTTTTAGCACAAATCTCATAATCCAGATTTGATCAACTACTATTAAAAAAAAAAAAAAAAAGGTGGAGTGAAGCCAAGAAGGACACATTGGTAACAAGAAGGAAGTCAAAAAGCTCATTTTATATTTAGCCACCACCTCATTCTCCAACCTTATAGTAGCAGGACTGTTAAGAGCAACTGGGCCCTGACTACTTCATTTATTGGCACTTAAAATTAGTTGGGTTTGGATATTTTAAGCATCTAATGTCCAATATAGACCACTGATTCTTCTGTTTCACGGCACAATCTCAGCACTAGTCAGGAAGGTATTTCCTCTGATGCTGTATCAGTGCAAAGGGTGCAAATTTTGTTTAACCCTTTCCTCTAAGAGAGCAAGCCAAAGCCCTGAAATATCAGCTTTCTGCAGAGCTCTTCTCTATGGGTAAGAAATACCAGGAAGCAAACTCACTTGGATAGAATAAGCAGTTTGTTCAACACATGACAAGATAATCATTAGGAAAGATAACTAGGTATTTCAATATACAGAGGTATAAACATATTCCTTGCTAAACAAAACCCTGCTCACTTTCCTAAGCAGGGTTCTTGGGCAGGTAAGATCCTGGTACACACTGACATGCTCATTAACAAGTGTATTTTAGTCCTCACACAAACTCAAAATGGGTTTGTAGATTTTTTTTTTTGACACCTTGGTGAATCTTTCCAGTACAGGAGATGCCAACTCAGAGTTACTATAAAGCAAACACAGGGCAATTTCCAATATTTGCAGGGTGTTTTTCTTCCCAAGGGCACACATGAGTCAAGTGAACAGCAGGACAAGATCACCACTGTCTGGGCTGGAATGAAAGCCAGCCACATCCCCAAAAACCAAGGCAAAAAGGTGAGTTTCAGGTCTAATTCAGCATCTACCTGCCACATTTCAGCAAAGCCACCTCTCCCCTCCTGTGCCAGGGACATCCTTACCTATGCACAACTGAACACTGCCAAGTGGGACACATTTCCATCTCATTAGAATGGCTGTCAAGGATCTCACCCTGCCTCTGGAGTGCTCAAGGCTATTCCAAACCAACATCTCAGCAGTAGCCTGATGTTTCTTAAATACATGGCTATGAAAGAAAGTTAAAGTCACTGTTCAGAAAATAACTGCACCACAGCTGACTTAGTACTGGACAGCAAACCGCACCCACGAGCCTCTGGACTCCACCACATCCCAGAGGGAATTCATCCAGGGCTTCACACTGCTTTGCCTTTATGAAGAATAAGAACTTCTAGCAGAATTTTTCACCAGTATAATTGAAATGTTCGGGAGAGCTGAGTAAACCCCTGTTTCACAGAAGGGGAGATGGGTAACAAGAAGTTACACACCAGAACATTCAGTCAACAGCTGGAGGATGGGAACTGTGTTCCAAAGAGCAGCTTTCCCTCTAAATTGGACATCCTTCTGCATCCAAACACACCAAGGCAGGACAAACCTGAAAACTACTGATCTGTTTAGGGAAGTTGAGCTTCTTCCCTCTTGCATCTCAAGGAAAGAATGAAGTGATAAAGGTTTTTATTTCTCATCCTGCCTAAAGGTCTGAAGATCCAGAGGGAACTGAGAAACCCAACTACTGAAGGCTGCATTTAAGGGGGCTGCAAACACAAACATACAAAAAGTCCTTGGGAAGGGAATAAAGTGATGTTTTGAAGCAACAAATTTTAACACTGGAGCCCTGACTGTTATTGTGCTTGCCCAAATATCACCAAAACTCCCACGGAGATGCTTTAGGGATGGAGTAGGATCGCGGGACTTCCCGCAGACCAAATTCCTGCCTCTGCCTCGCAGCCGCGGTCGCTCCTGGTGCTCTCTCCTAACGTGACCCCTGCTCCCTGCACACAACCTGTGGCACACTCACTTTCACTATTAACACACTTCAAGTTTCAAATATCACAGCAGAAAACACAGGTGAGCTCCACACTTTGAAATATTTGAGCCAAACACAAGCCAAGAGCAAAATATAACAACGGAATTAATCTCTCTGTGTAAAGTGTCAGAACTTTCCAGGGTAGTGCCCACAGCCAGGAATGGACACAGATTGCTGCCTCCTGGGAATTATAACGGACATGTGGGATAACCATTACAACTGCAGGTAGCTCTTCATTAACTTAAACTAAGCCCTGTCCCTGCCCTTCTGTTTGGCCATTAAACTAAGCACACAGGAGCATGGAAAACCCCTGTGAATGCTTCTTACCAATTTAGGGGGAGTCTGGAAAGCGTTACAGAGTGCTCTGGAGCAGCCAGTAAAACCAGCAACATGAAGGGAAAAATGTCCTGGGAAAGGTTGAGCTGTTTGTGAAATAATTCTGCCCTGAAAGCAGGCAGTGGCAGTTTGGATTGGGTGTCAGCCTGTTCTGCGCTGCTGCTGGGAGGAGAGGAAACTTTGCTTAGAAACTTCAAAAACACGGATCTAAAAAAAAAAAAAAATCCACCCAAGTGGATAGCAAAGACAAAAAGAATATGCTGAACCTCACAGCAACACAACACATCACCAGAGGAAAAGCAGGCAATTAACAGATCTTCCAAACATAAGGCATTTTTCCTTTTGACAGAGGGCTGCTGAGGAGGGGGGAGCTGCTAAACTGGTTTTCCTCTAAGCACTTCCAGATATTAAAAAAATAAAAATCCTCTTGCGAAGAACATATCCACTGTTGTACAACTGTCCCAGAAAACAAAGACCACGGGGAGAAAGTGGCCCATTTTCTCCAGTCTCCAAGAACCCCGAGTACAGGTCATGTTTTCAAAGGCTCAGTCCTACACACTCCAGAATGGAGCAGCATTTAAAGCACAGGAATAAACACCTGAGAGTTACTAGAATGCCCCGTTTTTGGTACCAGACTGCAATTGACTCAATTCCACCCAGGCGAACACACAGTCTATGAAAACAACCGCGAGAGAAGTTTCGCTGTGAGCGAGTTTCCCCCTCCTGGACACGCTGCATCAAAACCAAAAGACTCGTTTTCTATCTCAGTTACAGTTATCCCACGAACGCACCAAAACATGGAATATTCTTCAGCAATTTGGGAGCCACCTGAATCCTGTCCTGTAGCTCTCCCTCCAGCCCAGGGGCAGCTCCTCTGCCTGTTCCCTGTCAGCTCCCAAAAAACACCTCAAAGCTGTAATTCCTCACCGCACGCTGAAAATATTGTGACTAATAATACACTCCACCCATTTTTTCCATCACTAAGGATTTCAAAATATAAAACTTGACAAACAGTGAGAGAGTTTAGAAGGGGAAAGTCAAACTTTATTTCCAATTAAAAGACGCTATAAAAGCATAAAAGTGAGGTATTGATTGAAGTGAAAGAGCTATCCAGTCACAGAAAGCTTCTTCTTCAAAAATTACGTTTTTCTCAATCTTCCTGGGTATAACTGCCTTTTCTTATAATCTCCACAGCAAAATAAAAAGAGAAAAAATACTCCCTGTCTTTTTTAAGAAAACACATTTAATGCATTAGTAGCAGGGCTGATCTGTGCATACAGAGAACCCACACACAATAAATACTTGACTGAGTCCACAAACTGAGACCTACATCTCAATGACAGCGACTAAATGCTAAAAATGATACCAGTGATGCAGTTAAAATGCACGCAAGAACTTTGGTACAGGTGTCTACAATGCCACTGTTTGCTAAACGCATCTCCTAATTAGCATGGCTTTAAACAATGCTGATAATAATCCCGTCCTGTAAGGCTTGCCAAATGAATCATTGGGATTGCAAAATAAAAAGCATGAGGAATTCATTAAAGAGCTGTTAAACTCTCCTTTGTTTATCTTTCCCCGGTCAGGTGTAAAAATAAATAAATATGGGTTTATGTCTCTGGATTCCATCCGAATGCTCCGCTCCACAATAACGCGCCGGGGAAGAACCTCCTCAGGAGGTACCAACATTTTTTTTCCCTCTCCGTTTCAAAAGAGAAATCCTCCCACTATTACAGTCCTGAAAATCTGCTCCATTCTCTATTTGTCATCTGGGATTGAGTTATCAGACACTACTTGTATTACTTTGGGAACTGACATGTCTATTTACAGAGACACAAAGGCAATCCAGCAGCACAACCCCTGCTTTTCCCAGCACCTCTCCTTCTCCCCTCTGCCAAATTCTACCAGCACTTTTTTCTGGGGAGGGGGGAGGATACCTCACTAGTTTCCCAGCATGACAGAAAACATTTCCAGCCACTTTTGCACTTGTTACAGCCTTATGAAAAATCACCTATATCCCCCCAAAGGAACAGTATTATTTTTCAAGGGTTTTTTTGTTTGCTTGTTGGGGTTTTTTGTATTTCTTTTTTTTTTTTAAGAGGGTCACTTCCCCCATTTCAGCCTGCAATTAAAATGGAGGCAAGGCCAGGCGATCTATGTCTGGCTTTAGGGGGAGACAATAACCCAAAACAGGCCTGGCTTTAAAAAAAAAAAAAAAAAAGAGGAGAGGAGAGGGAGAAAGAGAAAGAGAGACAGGCAGAAAGAGAGAAATACAACATGCTTCACCAGTATTATTACCTCATCCCTTTTTCCAAGCAGTTTTGAACCACACTCCTGACAAACTCTTGGTCCAACTTGCACGGATGCTGGTTTTTAGGGGGCGGAAAGGGTTTTAATGCTGGAGCCGGGATTGAGGCTGGCTATCCGCAAGTGGAGCTGCTGTTAAAATGCCCCCTTGTCTCTTCTCCTCTCCCTTGAGCTGGGTGTTGACGCAGCAGAAATTACCAGCTGGAAAATTCCCCTTTTGGAGGTTA
>VXBB01017646.1:66909-77782 GCA_013399915.1 Illadopsis cleaveri | reverse complement strand
AGCTGTGCGCCCTCAGCGGGGCGCGTCCCCCAAGCCTCACCGCGGGGTGGAGGACGGCGGGTGTTGGAGCGGGACAGTGCAGCCGCCTCCTCCGGACCTTGCAGGGAGAAAGAAAAATCACTTTCCCCCTCTTGTACGCACCGAGATGCATTTCACACAATCCCCTGAAATGAAACAATGTAAAATAAGTGCAGTTCGGAGCCCCCTGACCCGTAATGGCCGGAGAGCGAGGCCGGTGGTCGGGAAAGGACGGAGATCACAGCGGATGGAGATCACAGCCAGCTCCGCAATGGAAAACCTCCCGCTGCAACAAAGGGCAGGGCTTTGCCCTTTTGACTGTCGCGCTGAAGGATCTGACAGAAACTGCCCTATATTTCAAAGGACGGAGCTTAACAGGGCAGGATAGGTCTGGAGCGTGGGGGAAGTCGGCGCGATCGCACGATGGCTGCGGTGAGCGGGGAAATCGCTCTCGCTGCTGTGCGGTCGCTGGATTGTGAAAGCAGGAGCTGGTCCAGCAGATAAAACGTTTGCAAACTGTTTTATCGACATCTGCCTGCTGTGATTGCGCCCGAAATTGGGGAAATACGTGTCTGACCAACGGGGTTGGCCGTTTGCATAGTTAACTGACTTAGGTGTGTAATCGCAGTGATTGTCTGGCGAATTGCGTGCCGAAGGTTTAAAAATTTCCTCCGTGGTTTCCTTTCCTACATCCTATATATTTCCTTCATCTCTGGCTTTCAAGTAGGCAGACTGCTATCGAAATCTTAGACCTGACTTTTATGCCTACTCTTCATTCAAATCCATTTCTATAAGGTGCTTTTAATCCCTAGGACGTTCCCTCACAAAAAGTGTATTTTCCACTTTTTAATCTGTAATTTAAATAAACGGATGTTCCATCATGTGTTTCCCTCCCCCCGTTTCCTCCCACGTACCCTAAATACCTTTAATTTTGAAAAGACTCTGAACAAACCTGATTAATGAAAACAAAATGCCTTTTCACTGCAGCATGTTTTTAATTACCTCTTCATTTTACATTGCAACAGAGTCCAAGCACCACCTTCCTAGAAAGAGTTCCATTAAAATGCAAATGAAGACTTTGCAGAAGTTGTTAATGCAACCAAGGACACAATTTCTTAGACTTGAGCAACGCAGAATCGGCGCTAGGCGGGGGTTCCTGCTGCCACCTGCTCTTTCTGCACACACAATCCTGTGTAGAACACATTTTCCAGCCTCTCTCACCTGTGGGTGAGGAGCACCGGAGCTGAACAAACAAAATCCTTTTTCCACCCTAAATGCTCTTGCTGATTTTCATGTGAATCTGTCACCCCTACTCCTGCAGGTATTAAATCCTCCTGTGCTTTGAGTCTGTCCTTTTTTTAGGCTGACAAACAAAGGTTAAAGGGGCTGTTGAAAGTGGAGCTTTATCTTTATGACATTGTGTCTTGTTTTGCGTGACATCTGCATCATACCTGGTTGCAGCTATAACCATTCCTGCCTTTCCTGACTCCTCTGTTTGAGGCCAAGCTTCCCCTGTTAACCCAAAGCTCCTCAGGTACAGGCTCTGCTCTGCTCTGCTCTGCTCTCCTCTCCTCTCCTCTCCTCTTGCCAAGGGTTTCTTCCCCAGGTCTTTGTTGGAAGAAAACATTTCTTCCTGTGGTATTTGTTTGTGTGTCAGGCTGGGCTGACTCCCCCGGAGCAGCAGCAGCTGCTGCCCGGGCACTGCCCTGGGGAATGCTCCCAAGAGGGGGAGGGTGGCAGCAGGCCCCGTTTCCCAAAGCTGCTCCACACAAAGGATTTCAGGAGACTTGAAAAGCTTTTATATTCTTTTGCCAAGCCCCCTGTCCTTTAATTTGAAGTTTGTGTTGTATTTTAGGTAAATACTGCAACAGCTCAGCATGCCCTGAGAGGTGCTTTCTCCTCAGGAAGAAGGAAAGGATGTGCATGAAAAAATAAGAGCTTGGAGGAAAAATCAGGGTAATTTGGGTAGCTCCTGTGATTTTTGGTGCACAAAGGAGACATTAGGAGTGTAATATCATGTCAGGCGTTACAGACCATGTGTTTCCAGCCCGAGTCCACATCCCTCACTACCCACCATTCCATAGGTTCTACCCTGGCAGAGACTGGTGGTATCACACTACTGATGGCTTTCAGCCACTGGGACAACAGGTAAAGATCATATTCCTGTAGCACAAGAGTGCTTAGAATTGCCTTGATATGTTCCTTTTGCTCTACCGAGAGCATGTGAGCATTTCAACCCCCAGCACAGCCAGGCTGATACCACATGCCAGTGCTCCATCCTCACTGAGTGGCCAAAGTAAACACCATGGACTTGCACGCGTGCTCTTGAATTTTGCTGCCTTTTTGGTGTCCCTGCACCTCTGTGATTGCTCCCTGCACAATCTCCAAGACCTCTCCAGTGCATATAAGTCAGCACCATCCTCGCACTGTCTCCTGCACTGGGGTATGGTGGGACCAGACCAGGGGACAGCAGCAGAGGAGAGCTGACTGGATGCTGCGTTCATACCATGTCCCATTGGCAAAAACATGGGATTGGTGAGGTTGAAAAAGACCTCCAAGATCATCAAATCCAAGTGTTAACCCAGCACTACCAAACCCACCAGTAAACTATGTCCCCAAGTGCCACATCTGCACATTTTTTGAACACTTCCAGGGATGGTGATTTCACCACTTCCCTTGGCAGAAATGCCCAAAATTTGCCAATATGGGCGAAAACATTCCTGGCTAGAAATGCCAAATGATCAGAAGTGCTGAGCATTCTCATTTCAACTCATCTTTCCAGCTCTCCTCTACTTCATGTTCATTGCAGTTGTGGGAGACTCTACATTGGATAAATTAAAATTATTTCCTTTGTGTCCTTGTCATGTGGGCAGTTTGGGAACACATTGACAAAATCTAAATGGCCTAACTGCTGTTTTTGCCACTACTAAAGTATTGTAGAAATAGAGGTTCCAAAGCAATCCTGGGCATTTGTGATCTGTGATCTCTGCTCTCAATGATCCCTATTTTGTTTCCGTGTTCTATGCAAGGTAGACTTGGCTCTCCATCGCCAAACCCTGCTCTTCCCTAGGTACAGCAGGAAAAAAGCCATTTTGCAGAGCTCTGCTTCTGCCCTTCACAGCATCTCTGAATCCCTGGAAATCCTGAGACCATCGGCTTTGTGAACCGCATGGAGAGCAGCTGGCAGATGTCAGAGGAAAGGGTTAAAGGACCCACATTCCTGTCCCCACTGCCCTGACCAAAGGTCAGAGGTTCCTTAGGTGAAGGAAAGGAGGGAGGTGGTGCAGCCCTGACCAGGTCATTTGAGGAGTAAACCACATCTTAGGGGAGCTAATGAAGCAGCATTTGTCTCTCTCACAGGCTCATACTCCCGGCCTGTGCCGGGCAAGTCGGAATTCCTTCTCTAGTGGGAGTGAAGATGTCGATTGTATTTTTTCCATGATGTGTATTGAGGCATTTGCTAGGTTGTGGGAGTAAACACTTGGGGGAATTCTCCATGAGCTAGCAAGGGCAAGTCACAAGCCTACTAAATATGGTGAGTGAAGATTACAAAAAAACCCTGGAGAATAAACCACCCCCTTTCCACCCCATCTCCCCACCACCGCCACCCCCGTAGATTTGTTATCATTATTGTGTGCTGTGTCTCACTGCTGGCTGGGTAAACCTGCTGCCAATTTGTGGGACTAAAGACATTGTGCTGATTTAGTTTTGTTTTTTGCACCCAAAGGCAGTGCTGGGGTGGTCCTTCATGGCTCCACCACTCATTGAGATACACAGGACCTTCCTGCTGAAGCAGAGACACCAGATACTCAATGGGGGGGAACAGCAGGAAATGCTCTCAGGTCTGTAAATACTTGAGGGGGTGAGAGATGATGGTCATGTACAAAATATTTGACCAGACACATCCCACTGACCTCCTTTGGTGCTGCTCTTGAAAAGGATTGGCCAGCGTCAAACAGTTGATCTTTAATGCTCCAAAAATACATTCCCTTTCAAAGCTTCTCAAGTGGAGAAGCATCCAGGCTGTGGGTGAGCTCAGCTCTGGGGTGTCCAAGGCTGTAGGTGAGGATAAGGATGAAGGATCCTGGGGCCATGGTACGGAGGGTGCAGGAGGGTGCAACAAGCTCTGTCCCCACCCTCTCCTGCCTACTCCATCTCCACTGTCCTTGACTTGCTGCTCTGGCTCTGTCTCATCTGTCTCTGTTCTCCTCCCTGGAGTGGCCCAGCAGCAGCCAAACACTGATTCTTGTGTACCTCACTGGGAGTCTGGAGCCAGCCTGGGCCCCTCAAAGTCCCACCCAGAAGCCACAGGCCATTTGTGTGTTGGTTGGAGCTCAAGAGATCCCTCTGCCCTGCTGACACCACCCTCCTCCATCAATTAAGGATCTCCACTTTCCTTTCTCTCAGCTTGGGTTCTTCTCAGAGTTGTTTCCTGCTGTATTTTGCATCACAGAGCTCTGGTACTTCATCCCTTCCTAGGTTTCCTCCTATCCCAGATATAGATCAGGATCAGCTCACTGCTGTGCCCTTTGGACAGTGTTCTTTAACCAGATCTTCTCCTTCTGCAGCTTTTTGCTGACTGTCACCTCTGTACATCTGGGAAACATCGGTGCTTGGGCCAGGCTTTGTCCCGATGTCAACAGCAAAATAAATTTTCAGAATAAATTTTGATTCTTCCTCCTGCACTATCACTCTCCCTTACTCTTGCAACCTTTCCTACTCATTATCAGGGGCTCACAGCATTCCTTTAGAAACAGACAAACCTATTTTCAGGAGACAGAAGCAGGGACGTCCCCATGGTCCCACATCCTTCAAAATCTGATTTATCTCTCAGTCAAGCCCAACCCTTTTTACTACAATACCTACAAACCCAGGGTTCAAGAGGATTTCGCTGAAATAGATCCCTCTGTTTGCAAAGATTTGGTTTTTGTCAAAACCCAAAGAAATTGCAGGGCTGGGCTGCATGTGAGTCCTTGGCTCAGTGTGATCCATGAAAGCCATGCGTGTCATGGAGCTGTGCTGGCAGCAGGCAGAGGCAACAGTTAAAATATATATATAAAAAAATATATATATAACTCCTGGCGTTTGGGAAATGTGGTTTGGGGTTTCGGCAGGCAATTGCTGGTTCTCCTAACGACTCAGGCCACAGCCAGGGTTTAGCTGGGTTAAACACTGAGTCAAGTTTTGCTCTACTTGATGTGGAGCTTGGGATGACACTCCACTCTGAGAGCATTAACTATTCCCACCTCCATTCCCAACCTCCTCAGCTCAGAGGGTGTGGACAGCTTGTTTTTCTTTTGTTCCTGCCCTGATGCTTCCTTTTGGTTTTACCTCCAGTGTCCTGAATTTGCTCAGACAGCTCCAATTTCAGGGTTCCCTGCAGGGCTGTGCTGGAGCTGAGCTGCAGGGTGTGGGGAGCAGCACATCTCTAGCTGCTTCCCTTCTAAAATAATAACAAGAAAAATCAGGAGGTCTCTGGCAAAACATTCACAAAATGCTCTTAAATAAATAAGACGGGTTTTGCAAGATATTTGAATTTATATTAAATTGCTTGTCAGGAGGAGCGATGAGCCTGTCAATAATTAGTTTATATTTGGAGCTGTTCAAAGGCTGTTAATGGCATTTTGCACCCTTCTGTGAACACCCACCTGGTTCCTGAACACCTGGGTCATGCCAGTGGCCGTGTATCACACTGGTCAGCATCTTCCCGCTGTGATGCCCTCTCCTCCCACCATTCCCAATGGGAAACTGGCTCATTTGAGTGCCAAAACCCTCTTGCTGTAAATGGCACATTTAGGTGATTGGTATCCATCCTGGGCACTTCATGGTGGTCTCCATGCCCTTCTCTGGGTTCCTCCTAGCTCATCCCAGCTTTTCCCAGAGAAGCCTGGCTGGCTGATGTGACCCATAGGCGAAATCCCAGTGCTGCCAAGCCCTGGGGAGAACTCGGCTGCTGTTCCCAGGCTTCGGTTCCCGCAGGATTTCCTATCTGGGCAGAGCCGAGGTCAGCAGGGAGGGGTCCGGCCAAGCACCCCGCAGCCCCCAGCCCTCGCCCTGCTGCAGGAAGCTCTGCCGGGAGCTCGGGGTGGAGTGGGGGAAAGGAGGGGAGAGGAGGAAAATGGGGAGTCATAGGGGGAGCCGCCAGATAAGGCTGGGCTGGAAACGCTGGGCGGATGCAGCTCCGGGCCGGGGCTCGGACCTGCGCCCCGGTCACTTCCCTCCTGCCGCCCAGCCAGAGCTGTTACAGGAGCCCAGGGATGAAATTACAGCCAGGGAGATCCAGCACCTGAGCTGGCTCCAGCAGCACGTGGCCAAGAGGCAGCGGAAAATCCCTCCCGGAGCCAGCCGCCGTTTCCTCTTCTCCGGTCAGGCAGGGCAGAGCTCAGCATCGCCCGGGGCCGTGGCCGGGGGGATCGGCCCGGAGGGTGCGGGGGTCCAGGACAGGCAGGGCCCCGTGTCACCCAGTGTCTGGTGAGCCCTGGAGCCTGTCCCAACTGGAGCTGTGCTGGCGAGGCCAGCACCCACACCCAAGCTCAGGTGCTCCCAAGCAGAGGCAGAACCACCGCTGGCCCCAAAGCCCAGGAGAGCCCCTGATCTGTGGGAAGCAGCACAGGGATGTGGGCAAAGAAGACAGATGCTTTCTTTATTTTCTTTCCCCCTGGATTTAGTAGTTCCAACCCCCTCCAAAAATGTCTGTGCTCTCTTCTCAGCTCTTTTCCAAACCCAACCCACTCATTTTTATTATCCCTCCAGGAGTTTGTTCCCTGTGATACATTATCTGCTCCCTCATTTTCACACCAGCCCTGAGCTCCACATGCTGCTGGACCAAGCATCAGTTTGAGCAGCCCCATTGTGCTTCCCCTCTGCCTCACTCACATCCCACTCCATCCTTGCTTTTCCCAGAGAAGGCAGTGCTGGAGCTGCCAGTGTAACCTCCCCTAGCGCCTGTAGCCACATCCTGGCACCACATCCCGGCACCACATCCCTTCATTTCCAACCTCCAAGAGTATTTTGGGGTGAGGGGAGCAGAGCTGCCCCCAGAGATGGCTTTTGGCCCTCTCAGTGTCACACAAACACCCAGGTAGTGTGGAAACAATGTGATCCTGAAAACCCCCAACATCTCACAGACAGGACTGAGGGCTGTGGGGAGTTGGGGGACCTGGAGGGGTCCTGTGTCAGACTGGAGCCCCAAACCCCAACCCTGCTCTTTTCCTAGCCCAGGCTTGGCTCAGTGAGCACCAGAGCAGTGTGGGTTTGGTGTAATCTGCAGAGAGATCTTCACACCTTCCTTTGCTCTTTTCCTCGCCAGCCCCTCCGCCTGCCAGTGCAGCACCTTGGTGGGGGCAGTGCCCATCTGCTGGCAATTGCGGGTTTCAAAAAATGTTTTACCCCCCTCCCTCCCTCTTCCTCCTCCACCCTCTGCTCCTCCTCTTCTCACCCTTTGCTTTCTCCATGCATTTCTTGCTGGTGCAGCATGGGTACAGCTCAGTGGGATGAGGGAGGATGGGGAGATGCTGTTCCCAGTGCCAGTTAGGAATTGACCCTCCCAACCTGCAGTGAGTGAAGGTCACAGCGAGAGCAGGTTCCAGCCTTGCACACACGTGTGCAGTCCCTGCTGTGCTGCCTGGGGCTGGAGGTGTCCCTCCAAAGGAGGGGTTACGGCAGCAGAGGCTGCCTGGGCTCTGCGGGGTTAGCGGGGGTACAGCCTGCATCCGTGCAGATGCAGCGTGTTTATTCTCACCAGATAGTTTGATGGCTTTATCTGATCACAGGTTTTCCTGAGGAAGGAAGGGTGAGTCTGAGTCACTTGAAAATGGGGGCCCTTCATCTCTGGGTATGACTGGTGGGGCCATGGATCTCAGCAGAGCCCCAGGGCAAGACACATGCCCGGTGCTGGGGTTGCTCCAGGTTCAGTCTGTGGCTTGGCTGGGTGGGCAGTGCTGTGGTCAGTAATGGGTGTAAATCCAGGGTGAGCACCCATAGGTGTCAGAGAAAGCACCCAGAACTCGATGCCACAGAGGGCAGAGCGAGATCATTTACTGTGTCTGTGGTGAGAGAGGAGGGAGCTGCTGACATGGTGCCCCCAGTGCAGAAAACACCATCACAAGCAAATTGAAAGCAAGAGATAAAATCTGGCAGCAATTGATAAATTCAAGGGAGAGACAGGTTCATGCCCTCCTGGAAGAAAACCCAGATAATTAAACTCCCTTGTTCTGTTAATGCCTTCTGTGAGGAGCTGGAAGAACCAGCCATGGGAGAGCCATGGCTGCTGCTGGAGAGCTGGGAGGGAAAGGTGTGCTGGGAGAGTGATGGGAGATGGGGAAGCAGAGTGGGTGGAAACAGCTCCAGCTCCTTAAAACCAGGGAGCTGGGCTGGGGGCTACAGTAAGCTGGAGCTGTCCTCTGCTGCCCGACCCACCCACACACCGGCATCCTTCCCAGCTGCCTCTGTGCCTGAGAAAACAAATGGATTTTCCATAAAGTGCTCTCAGAGCACTCACACTTGGCATTTTGTGGAAACTGGGGGTTTCAAGCCTTCCTGAGCGCAGCCAGGCTCCGGAGAGAGGAGCGGAGCAGGCGATGCTGAGCTGCTGAATGCACACAGAGCCAGGCCCCTGGGGTCCAGAATTAATAGGACAGAGCAGGGGCTGTTCCCTGCATGTTTTATTTATGGGAATCAGGCCAGTGAAGTTCCCTCAGCTCACCGAAATAGTCACATCACCTCTGCTTTGCGCTGCCCACAGCCGTGACCTTGATAAATGGGTCAGTGCCCGGCCCCCTCTGCGTGCCTGGTGAGGGGTGTTTGCTGCATGGGGGGGGTGGTTGAGCTCCCTCCTCAGACCCCAAAACTCAGCCTTGATGTGCCCAAGGGTGCTCTTGCTATGGGCAGGATGCCTGTGCTGCCTGTGCTGCCTGCAGTGCTGGCTCTACCCGCAGCAGGAGCAACCCGTGAGAAAAGACCCATGGGAACTCCACCGAAAATCCCCCAAACACCAAGTGAGCTCCGGGCACCCCCCTTCCGAGAACGGTGCGTGCCCAGAGCTGTGTCCCCAGCACAGAGGTGACATCAGCCTCTTGCAGCAAACTGGAGCCCTGGGGCCGTGGCTGGTGGCAGAGATAGAGACCCCAAAACAGGAAGCAAAAGTGGGGCTCTGCTTGGTTTCTGTATTTTTTCTTAACCTGAGTTTTTTAGCTGTTTCCTGATGCCAGATCACAGTTGTGGCCTCCCCACACTCACCACCACAATGACACCTCTACCAGTCCCATTTGGCAGCCCCGAGGCCACCAGAGCATCCCTGCAGTGGTACCCAGGAGGGAGGGATGCTGATCCCAGGATCTGATTGCTCAGGTGCGATTGCCAAAGGGCATTATCAATGTCAGTGTTTGGTAACCATGGAGTGAGGTGGCTTTCCCAGGGCTGCTGGTGAGTCAGTGGCAGAGCTGGGAGCAGCCCGGTTCCTCTCCCCACCCTCGGCCCCAGCACAGCATCTCCCTCCCCACTTCCTTCCCTTGCCGATAATTAGCCCTTGGCTCTGCAGTTCGCGGTGATTTCTCCCAGTGTGGCATTTCCCCATTTGGGTGCTGGGAGGGAGATGTGAGCCTCACACCCACTCCTGTTCCCACCACGGGAAATGACCATGGGTGGCCCCAGGAGTGGGGAACTTGGGAGGCGTTTCCCAAAAATCCCATGGCCAGGAACAATCCAGGCCAAGGGACAGCAGTGCCCTTTGCCGGCAGGAAATCCTCCCCAGTGTTTAAAGCCCAAGGGGTCTGTGGAGCATCTCAGCAGCTCCAGGCTCAGCCCAGGGCAGCAATGGTGGGTGCAGGCAGGGAATCCTATGCCACACCCTGCTCCAGCGGGATCAGCAGTCGGGGGAAGCTGCACACCCACCCCATGTTTGTTGTGAAAGAAGGGCAGCTGCCAGTGCAGCCGGTCCCTGGGGAGGCTGTGTGGGGACATGACTGTGTAGAGCCTGTCAAGGACCTTTGTGTGGCTGCCACCATCCAAGGCTGATAAAAGGCTCCGGACACTCTTCCTACTGCTTCCAAACCCACAGCCCCACCCTGACCCTGACCTCTCCTGCTCCAGGTCCTTCACTTCCAGGCCCAGGGTCCCTTGTGGCGCCAGGACCCCAGGGCTCAGCTGAGGCTGGGGCAGGGTGGCAGGATGACATTTTGTTCATGGCTGACTCAGATCACTTGCCCCAGCCCCAATGTGGGGGTTTGCCATACAACACCTTCTCCATCCCAAGGAGAGGTTTGCTGTCCTGATGTGTGTGGGGGATTTGCTCTTGGAAGGATACAAACATGGAAGCATTCCAGAGATGTCTGTCCAGAGGGGAAGGATTTCTCCTTCTCTGCATATTCTTCCCCACCACCTCCCCAAGGATTCGAGAGGCTTTACCCAGAGGTCCGTGTCCTCCAGCAGCATCTCAGGGGCTGGCAGTGAAATCAATAATAAAAATGATGCTCAGCTCCTGTACAGAGCATTACGTCTTCAAAGCCCTTTGCTGGCATAAACTCATTAACGGCGAGGAATCGAATTCCTCATCACACAGGTCCCAGGGATGCAGATCTGGGGGGCGATGGACCGGAACATATTTGTAATAAGAAATCGCTGCTGTCGGTGGCCCCGTGCAGGAGGGCCCTGAGGAGCCGGCAGGAGCAGATGGAGGAGGGAGGGCTGCGATGGAAACAGTGCCCAGGGCGGGCTGGCAGCATCCTGGCAGAGGAGCTGCTTCCCCTCCTCACGGCAGCCGGTGGGCCAGGGTCAGGGAGCTGGTCTCCTGTGCTCCCCACAGCCCCCCCGGGTCTCCCAGTGCCAGGGGAAATGAGTCCAGCATCATCTCTGCAGC
>VXBB01017646.1:36450-54580 GCA_013399915.1 Illadopsis cleaveri | reverse complement strand
CCCCATCCCCACCCACGGTGCCGGGCACAGGAGCTGTAAGGCCGCGGAATGCCCGGTGCTGCTGCCGGTTCCGATCGATGCTCGTGGAGGAAACTCCAGCGGAGGTTTCTCTTCCCCTCCCCGGCGCAGCCCCTTCCCGCAGCTCTGCCACCCCCCGCCCTGCTTTGCATAACGCGCCTCGCCTGCCGCTTGCTTATTCAGTGCCCTCTGCTCCTTGTCTGCGACAGATATCAACCTTAACTCTCCCAACAAAGGTCTGCTGGCGGATGCCATGACAGATGTTCCCGTGGATAACGCGGCCCGGGGCGCTGCGCCCGAGGGATTGACTCTGGCCGAGGAGGAGGAGCTGAGAGCCGAGCTCACCAAGGTAAGGAGAGCTCGATTTGGCAGCGTGTGCCCCCGTTGTGTTCTGCTGGGAAGGAACAAACAGGAGCCACAGGGGCAGGACTGGGTGCTTTGTTGTTGGGGTTTGTTTTTTTGGGTTTTTAATTTTGCAGCGTTACCTTTGGGTCTCTCAGCTAATTGTTAAAATGCACAAAGCTGGCAGATACTTCAAACGCTGTGATATGTTGTTTGCTCTTTTCCAGAGCAGCCTGATTTAGAGCTCTAAGGAAATAAGTAGCTTTTGATGCCATGAGCTCAGTGTAGGATTTTAGTTGCATGTGAAGCGAGAAAAGACTTGAGGCAAATACCAAGTAAAAGAAAGCCATTTTTCCTTAGGAAACTGAAACCATGGAGCACTTAATGAGCTTTTCTTCCTACCTTTTTCTCTTAAATATTTATTACACTTTACAGGCAACTCCTTCTGGTGTTTTGAAGAGCTGAGGGTTTGTAATGTAACATCCAAAAGTTTGAGCACCTTTTGGGATTTAAAGATCAGGTTATCATTTCTGTCTGAAATGTGGCTGAAGATAATTGCAGCTGTTTCTCCGTTGTCCTTTCCTTCCTGTGAGAATCTTGTGGTGGTTCTTTGACTTAAAGGTTGGGGCAGGGGAGGACTTTGCTGTTCTGGGTGGTCATGCAGGGCTTGCTGAGCTGCTGCTAAGGCAGAAATGAACACACTCTGCCTGGAAACAGCTCCAAAGTACTTTGAAAGTACTGTAAAAAAGATCTCTGAGGAAAAACTCTTTGCTTTAAAGACATCAGAGGAAAAGAAACATGAGATAAAATCTTAGTTAATAAGGTTTGGTGACTGAATTGTGTCTCCTGTTGAAATTACAATACAAGGAATGGGTTCTGTTCATCTCAGTGTCACTAAGTCACCAGTCCAGTGATTTGTATGGAGGTGAAGTTTGAGTGGCCTCCCATTCCAACACAGTTCATGTTGAATTGAATAATATATCTGATGTTCTTCCCAATTTTTACAATTAATCTTAATGAAATGTTGCTAGTTTCGAGGGAGGTAAAAATCCATTTTAATTTACAGTTTTTAACTAAACTGTGATTTGAGGCAAACCTCTGCCTTTCTCCAAGGTTGAAGAAGAAATTGGTACTCTCAGACAAGTTCTGGCTGCCAAAGAGAGGCACTGTGGAGAGCTGAAGAGGAAGCTGGGTCTGACTCCCTTGGATGGGCTAAAGCAAAACCTGTCCAAAAGCTGGCACGATGTCCAAGTCTCCAACGCGTAAGTGTTGCTTGTGATGCACCTGTGTTTAACTGCACCCTGTGTGACACTTCCCAGCAGGGTATTCCAGAGTATTTTGAGTGGCTGGCGGTTTCCCTTCTGATGGGTTTATGGAATAAAAGGCACCTAAAAAAATATCTTGTTAGTGTCTGCGTAAACTGGACTTTCATAAATTGTTGCCAGCTGCTCTTTCTCATGGTGTTAGAGATCTGGATCACACTTACTGGTTCAGTTTTCCTATTTCTGCCCATTCTTTGAAGCACAGGCAGCTTCTACCTTGTTCTGAACCCAGGCTCAAAGAGAAGTGCAAGCAGTTTCACAGCTTGTCCCAGTTCAGAAGGATTCCCTGGGTCGTATAGCCTGAATTAAAAGCCTGCACTTCCTAGGGAAAAAATCTGTTATATTAGTGGGCTTCAGCAGAGTCATCTTGTCCTAAATATGTGAAGTGAGACTGTTCCTGAACAGGCATTAAGGGTATGATCACTGCTGTGTTTGACAGTGCCAAAAGGAGGGTCCATAAGGTAAGTTTGTTCGTGCACTGGGTGTCAGGGACTCTGGGTGCCCATGGAGGCATCACCCAGGCTAAAAAGTCTCCTATAACTTAACTGGGATTTGGAGTTATTGACAGTGATACTGCAGAGCAGATTGTTGAGCTATCATCTTGCTGTTTATTCTTTTCCTCATCTTCCCTCCTCTGTCCCTGCCCCATTTCTGTTACTCCTTTGTCACTGGAATCTGTGTCATTGTCTTCTAAAAAATGAATATTGAAGTTATATTCATTAACACTTTCTGTTTCTAGTTATGTGAAAACATCTGAGAAACTTGGAGAGTGGAATGACAAAGTGACACAGTCTGACTTGTGAGTGCCTCGGGCTCCTCAGCATCACCTCCCTGTTCCTTGCTGCCTTCCCTGCTCTGTGCTGCTCCTTGTTCTCCCAGGCATCAGGGCTTGCTTGGGGGCTGGAGGCAGGGTGAAGCAGGATTGTTACTTCCAGCATACCTGGCTTCCAGCTAGAAACATCCCTCAGTTGCAGAGGAGATGAGTAAATATTTCTGCCATCATCTCTGTCATGGTCTTGCTATTGCAGGAAAAAAATTCCAATCAGTTACCAGACCACATTTTGTATTAAAAAAAAAAAAAAAAAAGGGGAGGGGACAAAAATTTAACCACAATTTCCCTTCAGCTGGTAATTGGTAGGTTAGTCTGTTGTTTCTGGTGTCTTATTAGTGAACCTCTACCTTTACTGTGGAACTATTTCTCTTCTCATCATGAATGTGGTAGGAATCAGTTTGACTGTTGCCTTTTTGTATGGCCACCTGGGAGAGAAGTGGCTGGAGGTGCTTTCCCATAGCTGGAATTAGGGGCTGTGCAATTTCCAGTGTGTTAATGAGCTTCTGAATCTGCTGCGTTAGTGTGTGACCCTTTTCCCAGTGTCAGCACTAGAAATCCATGAATTTTAATCTTTGCTGTGTATCCAAGCAGGTGACAAATGCAAAGAGCATCTAGCTACTTCTGCTTCTGGATATATTCTTTAATTATATTAGAGCTCCACTGATATTAGACACAAGTCATTGATTCCTGCTGCATAGCTGAACCTAAGGAGCCCTTGAGTGCTTTCTGTGCTGAAGTTTCTCTCCCTTTGTCTTGTGTTGAAGGAGATTATCTAGCTAAGAGGAAAATGCGGATTGGGAGCATCACATCATTAGGCAAGGTGGTACTGATCTAATTGGGGCAAGTGAATTCTGGGTGATACATCCCCTCCTTTGAGCACCTCTGTGTTCTGTCTGAGGTGGGAGCAGCTGTATTAAAAAGTGTGTGTGTTCTGTACCTCCAGTGTTAGTTGTCACAACCCTTAAGGTACTGTTTTTGTATAGAGAAACGTGATTTCTAAAGATCAGAAAAACAAAAGTTCAATTGTTTGGTAAAACACATCTTTGGGTGTGGTAGTTTGATTTTTTTTTTGCCTTAAGAGTTCACTGCTTTTGTGCTTTTAATACAGATCAGCAACAGAACATGTAGGAAGGGAGCAGAAGATGCAAAGTTTTTCATTTCCTGACACCTTTTAAACTTCAGGCTTTGTTTCTTTGTGCTCAGTGTTTGAACATGCTTAAACAAAAGAAACTGGGGCTTAGGTGTCTCCCTGCCTCTCAAACAGTTCTTTTCCTTCTGGCTGTGCCAGAGAGGCTGAAACTGTTGTCAGAGAAATAAAACCTCTGATACTATAAATGTAATGAGTCATAATAATGTGGAAAGTGTGAGAAGAAGCACCTATAGTGAATCTTGGAGCTGTCTCTAACCTCGGTTGTGTTTGTAGATATCTTTCAGCCAGCAGCACACTGGAGGACTGGAATGAAAAATTAACTCAATCAGAAGCGTGAGTGTCTTAACCTTCAGCCTTAACAAATGCTTTCCTCTGCCAGTCTGCTGCCTCTAACTGTGCTGTGCCCCTGCTCCCAGTCCTCTGCTTTCACTAGATCTACCTGGACATTTATCTTTCCTAGCTTTTACTTTTTTAACCCAATAAATGCCTCTGCTGGGAGAGGGAGCTTTTCCTCAGGTCAGTATCCAAGTGATACTCTATAAATGCCTGCCTGGTCTCAGGAGCTGGCTGAAGCCCCTGGGTGGCTGAGACCTGTGTGCCACATGTTACACCTTCAGCTGAGAAGCTGTAGAATAGCCAGACTGACTTTCTTGTTGCTCCAACATGCTCTGCAGGGAGCTGGAGCTTTGCTTTCTGCTGTGGTACCTGATGAGAATAGAGCTGTAGTGTCCAGGGCAGTTTCCTGTCATGTTGGAGCCACAAATAGACTCAAACAGCTTAAACCTCACAGCTGTTCTACTCCAGTTGTTGAATGCAAATCTCTCTTAGACGTGCTTTTACTAAATGCCTGAAATTAAATTCTCATCTGGACTAAATTATGGAAGGATATTATGGAAGTTGGCCTTTATCCTTCTCACTGTGCCTTTCCCACAGTATGTAGGGCAGTCCCTTACAGTGCTGCAGTGGGAGCACGTAGGTTTTGTCATTATTTTCTGAGCTGATTTAAACTGGGGAGGTAAGTCTTAGATGTGAGCCAGCTTTTCCTGTTCTCTGGAGTGGGTATAGAATGCAGTCCTTGGAGCTGGCTGGTTATCAGCAGCCTGTGTGAACGCACGGTTTTCTTCCTAACATGGGTGAAAGAGGAGCAGAGATAAAATGTAGGAGTAGCAGAAAAAAACTTCGAAGTATGCAGGTCTGCTTTCAACTGTGTTTTCAAGATTAAGAAGCTGTAAACTGTCACCGTTTCACTTGCCAAATAGAATGACCTTGGGTTTTGTGCTTGCTGTCAGTGACTGACTCCAGCGGTGTTCAGAGTCCCTCCCTGGGTGTGTCTGCTAGAATAGAAAACTTCTGGTTATATCTGTTTCCTTGTACTTCATAAGCACCAGAGATGTGGCGGAAATGTGCTTTTGTGGAGCACTTAGAGCCTGAAGAGCTGTGGCACCTCAGCTTTCCTGCTTGCTTTGGCCCTGGACAGAGCGACAATTGGTGCTTGCAAGGCAGAAACTGAAACAGAGATGTGAGGGGGTTGAAAGATTCCAGCAACATTTCAGAAATCAACCAGAATTTCTATTTCTCTAAAGTTCAGTCAGTAGCAGAAGGCAAGTTCAAGAAGTTCAAGAAGTCTAAGGGTGAGGTTTTATTCATATGTTTTGGGGTTTTTTATGCAAATGGATTGTCTTTCCTGTTTCAGTGCGGCTCTGCTCTGTGACTAACAAGGCTCTTGAGTGAACTGGGAATGGACCTGACTCCTGACCTTAGGGTGCTTTTGTGTGCTGTGCAATTTCCTGGTGTTTGCCATTCCTGGCCACAGACTTTCCCTCTGCAAGCAGTGCATAAACAGAGCAAAACCCACCCCAGACTGTTCCTAGATCCAATTTCACTGTAACCAGAATGTGAGGTGACTTACACGGTTTGTGTCTTTAGCCAGACTGCTCAAATGATGATTGCTGGATAAAAGCAAGTGAGAGGAAGCTGGTGTTAATGGATAAAGGAGGATTTGAGGGTGCAGATTTCATTCCTTCCTGTCAGGGTTTATAGGAGAGGGGTGCAGTGAAATGTTGCAATACCACAGGATGAGCAGCACAGGGCAGAGATCATCTCTGTGGCTTCTGCTGCAGGCAGTTGCCTGTGAGTAAAGCAGGGTATTAGCCAGAGCTTATATTTATTACTCCCAGATTTGGATTATTCCATTGTGCTTTGTGCTGGGGCTAAGGGAAGAAGGTGAGTGCTTGTGAATTTACACTCGTGGAAAACCAGGCTGTGGCACTTGCAGGAGAAGAGTTGCAACTTCTGGGTCAGGGCTGGGTGTAGTTAGGTTGCATTAAAGCCTTGTATAAGCTGATCCCTGGCTGTCACAGCTGCAGCTCCACATGTGTGTCTGGTGGCAGTTCTGGGTTACAGAGCTGCTCATCTCCCTGTGCTTCCCTGGCTCTGCCTCCTGCCTGGCAGCAGTGAGGTGTGTACGTGTGTGTGGGAGCTGTGGATGCAGGACTAGGCTGGCCATCTGATCCAGCTGCTGCTTTTTTGTGCTTCCAAGTTTATATTTAATTCAGATTGTTGCCTTGATCTAGATTGCTGTGCCAGCATAAGCAGTTGTGCTGGAGGAAGGAGCACACTCAGACAGAAGCAGCAGCACCCAAGTGCTTGTTCTTTGGTTGTATTAAAAATTCTGCTGTCAGATGTGGAAAACACGATTGGCAAAGTCTCTGGCCTTTATCTGCTGAAGCTGGGCATAATACCTGGAATTTTGCAGTGTGAATGGCACGATGGCGTGCTGTAAACCATTCCTCAGTGCTGAGCTCTGAGTGCCAAGCAGACCTAGAGTCAGCACTGCATACTTTGGTGAGCACAAGGTCTTCAATATTTGTTAGGCAGCTGTAAATCAAATCCCATGACAGAGCTCAGCCAGGGAGGAGCCTGGCTGCTGAAGGCAGGGATTGAGATCCTCCTCAAACACAGTGGTTGCAATAGGAAGGCAATCCCTATGTGTGAAAAGGCAGCCTTGGTGCTGATCAGTTCACTCCTAAACTGTGCTGAGGTGCAGAAAATTGTGCTGTGCAGAGGCAATGTTGAGGCCTTGCTGTTGGGGCACGCTCAGGTCCTTCTGGAGCTATTGATTTCAGGAATTGGTCTCAAAAATATGTAGGTTATAGGAATTCTCTCTCAGAAGCCGGAAGAGGGAACGAAAAGCTGATGCAGTTTTGCCTTGTTCTGCCTAAGTCTCATGTATATTCATGATTCAGAAATACTTGGCTGTGATTTAAAAAAAAAACCCAAAGAACCAACATGTTGTAATTGGAATTGCTCAAATCCAGTTCTGGTGCTGTGGTGCCGTCCATGCACTTCTGCCTGACGAGAAGGAGATGTGAGTAAATCATCTGTCACCGTGGTGTTTGTGGCCAGGGGAACTCAGGCATGAGAGAACATTAGGCTGTTTATAAAGTCCTTCTCCTAAATGTCCTCACCAGGCAAAAAAAATAATCTCAAGCTGAAATATTTGGAATAAGAAAAGCTTAAAATGTTGACCTTGTTTTCCAGCCTGAGTCTTTTCTTTATAGTTTGAAGAATGACATAAATCTAGATGTTAATCATCAACTGTAGAATAGTTTAGAGAGAATGAATTAATGAAAGTGACACAAAGAATCTTTGTTCCTGAGATTAGTCTCATCTGAAGGAAACAAAGGTTATCGAGTGTCTCCAGCTCAGGTATAAACTCAAATAATCAGCTGACAAATAAAAGCTGTCAGACTTCTTACCTATTGTGGTTAATGGTAACTGATAGGAAACTTTTTTACCAATTTATTTCTAAACTGCTGCTGTAGAGCTAATGCTGATTCCTGCATTTCTTTTCTGTATGGTGATGATGGTCTTGCTTCTTGCATCTTTCCTCCAAAACATAATGCCACAAGAAGTGCTATAGCTTCCTCAAGGGTGAAAGCATAGTATGGGATAGGTTCCTAGATTTATTTACTGCAGGACACAAAAAGATGGTTGCAGACCAATTACGTTACAGTGCTGTGGTGTTACAGCTTCCATGTGGAAAATTTGGTTTGTTTTGGTTTTTAGCAAATATTTGTTAGATTTAAGAACATATGGTCAAAAGTATAAGGTGAGCATATGGAAAGGCTAATCCTCCAATTGCTGCTTTTGTAAATCTTCAAGTGATTTGAATATATGCAAATCTGGAAGTGGCTCTTTAAGTGAAATCAGTGCAGCTCACTAACCCAGCTTCTTTCCTTTAATATGGGGTCATTTTTCAAAGTGGGGGGGAATCTTTTGGATCCAATCTGTTAGTTCAATCTATGATATTTTTTCCATGTAGTTATAAGAAGACCCAGGAAACCCTTTCCCAGGCTGGACAGAAGACTTCAGCAGCCCTTTCCAATGTAGGTTCTGTTATCAGCAGGAAGCTTGGTGACATGAGGTAAGATTTCTGCTTTGCTCTCCAGGCTTTGATCTTGGTTTCAAACAGGAATGGGACTTTAGACAATAACTAGGCTTTCTTCCATTTTTCTGCTTAGTTGGCAGCACGTTGCTGTTGATGGACTGCCACCTTCTGTGTGGCCCTGTGCATTGTAGTTTAGGACAGATTGAACTCTTATTGAAGACTTTCTGAGGGGATAAGCCTGTTCTAAGGCATTGAAGTTTGGTTTGGTTTAGGAGAACTGAACAAACACTTTTAGCAGCCTTCCCCCTTTTACCGTCATGTGTATTCACTGCAGCTTTTATATCATATGTGAGAAATTAGAATTAAAATTTCCCTTTCCCATTTCTTACTGGGTTATGGAGGTGTGTTTTCTCAGTGTAACTGCTTTGGATTAGAGAGGGGTCATCCCTCCTGTGCTCTGTTATGATTAAAAACAAAAAGGGAAAATTCTGTTTGCTGCATTCCATGTGGTTTCAAGCCCCAGGTGCTGACATTCCGTGGAGAAGGGCAGCATGTCTTCCAGGCACAGTTATGTCTTCTTGGTTAGAAACTATCAATTGACTCAGAAGATTATGACAACTTTAAAAATTTGTTCTGTGGTTGGGGTTTACCTCTATTCCTTAACCAGATGACCACTGAAATAATTGCAAATTTAAACCTCTCCAAACTGGCAAGAGGGACAGGTTCTCTTGGCTGAGGTTCTTGCCCTTTGAGTTTCTCAGCTGTACAAAGCTCAAGAGTAGAATTTGTGATTTACCTGCCCCTCAGAACCTTAAGCTAAAGATTTATTCCCCACTAATGGTAACATCCACATTTTTCATGCAAAATCCCTTTACCATGTTTTTCTTGGATTTGAGAGCTAATTCTGGATGTACAGCCTGTCTAGATTACTAAAGAAGGATTTTTAGAACTTGTATTTAACATGCTGTCTCAAACCTTGGATTGAATGGGTAGCTGTCATTCTTTGTAGGGAATTTCCTATTCCACTGTGGCTGGGAGTATCCGAGTGGTAAGAACTTGTTGGCCTCTGATCACACAGTACTGATTTATTCTGGTTCTGTCCTCAGTGAGTTAGTTACTGTGTTCCTGGGGGGTATTTTTTGCTGTTTTCAGTAGCTCACATCTCTGAATTTGGCAGAGGACTAGCTGGCTTCCATACTTTCCAGCATTCAAGTTGTAACTTCTTTCCTGGAAACTCCCTAGTCTGCTGGAAAAAGAGACTCATGTAATCACAGCAGATTACGGATACTGGCACAAGATGTGGCGGGAACACATTTTGCCAAACTGATAAGTGACTCTGGGGTCTGCTTTCTGCAGTCTGGCCGGGCTATTGCAGCAAAGGAATGGGAACTGTGCTTTTTTTGGGACCACATGAGGAACTCCTGAACCAGGGTTGCCACAGGCAGAAGCTGTTTTGACAGGCTTGGTCCTGCCTGTTGTTTTTGAGTTGGGAGAATGCAGGTCATGCAGCTGCTGAAATGTTTGTGCCATCCCAGGAGCAGGTGATGGAGGGAGGAGATACTGGGATGCTCTCCTGGTGGCAGAGCTGGCCAGGCACAGTCACTATCACAACTGGCCATGTAATCAGCTGGTCCAGGCACGAGCCAGGCCTTTGCAACAATGGGTTTTCTCAGCTTCAACATCTGCATTCCTTTTCATAGCTAATAACTTGGGTGAGGTGTTATGAAATAGAGACAGCTTCTGCCTTATCACTTGGGAATCCCTGCCAAAGTTATTTCAGCAGGATTTGTGTATATGGCCCTGCGGGGGAACACAGTAATAATTTTTTTTAAAGACTTTCAGTTTTTCTCTGCATATATAAACAGACTTCTATCTCCTGTGCTGCATCCAAGTCTTCCTATTTCTGATACTGAAGAAGGTTTAACTCTGAGCATAAGGTTTTGCAGGAATTGTCCCACTTTTCACCCTTGCCAGGTGAACTCTGTTATTCTGATATGTGATCAGAGCTGACGAGGAGTGAAGTCTGTTGTATTGCTGTGATCACTGCTCTGAGCGAGTGGGATGATCTCTGTTCCCAGAGAATCTCTCTTACAAGCCTTGTAGCCTACACTGATCTCCATTACTGTTCTCTGGTTTTTTTCCTTCTTACACGACAAATTCACTTGTAAAGCGTGTTTATTTTCCAGCACTGGAAGTGTTGAGATAACAGAGGGGATTTCCTTGTTTAGTCAGCCTTCACTGGTTGATAAATGCAAGGAAGGCCTGATGAATGGGCACAGAGCCTCCGATGCACCAAGGGTGTGGACCAGGCGCCATTAAACATGCTTATTACTTTTATTACCAAATTACTTTTAAATACAAGTAACATGTTCAATCTTTAGACTTGCTGTATTCTGGTCAAAATAATTTTGCCGTGTGGATGGTAACCTTGGGAAGTTAATGCTGTAACCGTGTGCCTGCTGCATTAATGCTCTACTGGATTGCTCTGAGGGGAGGAAATGTACCTCAGTGGGTGGGATTTTTTTCAAATCTTGACCTGTTCAGATATCTCTGTTATCTCCACCTACAGTTAAAAAGTAAATTGGCTTTTAGACATTCTGTTCCTGCATTTTACTGATTCCAGTAAACTGCAAAATTGGAAGTGTTTTCTTTTTGTTGCTTTGTGGGTTTGTGTCCACCTGTGCACTTCATGGTATCTGATGAAATTTGCTGCTGTACATAATGCTACAAGCAAATTCATTATGAAATGTTAGCCTGGACCCAAAGTGCCTGCATATTCTGGAATTTATGTAAACTTTCAGTCCTTATGGAAGGAGGAAAAGAGTTACTGCTAGGTCCAGGCCAAGATACTGAACAAGGAACCAGTGTTTGTGGTACTCCTTATGGAGCAGCATGGTGCATGGATGTGTTATCTATGTTGTTCTCCTTTAAGCAAGAGTAAGTAGAAAGTTAATTTATTTCACATGCAAAGGCAGCATTTCAAGGCATCTGCCCTGCCAAAGAACTGACTTGGATATATGGGGAAATGAAACCACAGAGTCCAACATCTTCGCTCTGGCTGTCAGGAAAAGCCCTTGTACTCATTGCCAAGTACTTCACATCCAGCTTGCCATGACTGTTTCCTACTGCAGAGACAAAAATTATATTTAACTGGAATAAAACACTGCTCTGGCAGGAAAAGCTCCTTTAGAGCATCCTGGTAATCTTCCTAATAGAAGTAGGAAACCTCAGTCTGTTGTTTCAGAGTGCTGAGATGCTACTGCATTGCAAAGCCTCATCCTAAAAATGGGCAACCAAGTTACATGATACCTTTAATCTTATCTTTATTAACCTGCAGTGCATTTGTTCTGTGAACTGTAACTTTGAGATTTGCAGGCTTGGCAAGATAACATGCAGGTATCCATTGCAGAGTGCCCTTACTCAAGTCCTCACCAGAAGTCTGAGCAATGCTGTCTTTGTGTGAGAAACCACAGGGGGAAATGGGGGAAGGAGGTATCTCTACCAGTACAGCTGGTGTTTGGTAAAACCTTCAGTTTAGAAAATTGCTCAAAAAAACCATGTGAAAGCAATGGATGGGGGTAGGTAAAATGTTTTGATTTGCTGTTGCACATCTACTCCTTCCCCTCTCCAGCTGAGTTCTAAGTTGATGTACGTACTGTTATTGCTCTTTGAGAAACATCTTAGCTTGTCTGGAGTTAATGAAAAGCATTTTTTTGTTTGCTTCTGTGATTTATTTTGAGAGGCTTCCTCCTGGGTAGTTGACTTTGCTGTCCCATGATTCTGTGACCATGTCCCTGCATTTGGTTTTTAGCTCTGCTCAAGTTTCTGACCATTCCTTCCTTTTTCTCTCTGCTGCCCATGGCCTCTCCCAGGGCTCACTCCATCTCACATTCCCTTAGGTAAGATACTCTTCAAGGCTCTAAAAGAGCATTTGTTTCTGTGCCAGGCCCTTGCAGTCCTTAAAGGGGAAGCTGGTTATTTAAGCCTTGCCTAAACTTTTGACACAGATTGAGAAATCTACCACAAACCAGTACCCTGGGATTGACTTTTGTATCACAGTTGCAGTTAAAACACTGGCTGTCCTATGTCTGGAAAACCAAATTCGAGGCTGCAGCTGTTAAATAAGGGGAGAGAGGGCTGGCTCCTACCACTTGGGTTGTCCACAGCAGCCTGTGTTTGGACAGTGAGTGCTTCAGACCCGGGGTTAGGCTGCTTTTGCACGGTGTCAAATTGTCATTAACTTTTTCCTCCTTGTCCCGAATGCTTCCGAGCAGCGGCTACTCCATCCGCCACTCGATAAGTATGCCAGCCATGAGGTAACGTAGCACATGCCTGTGTCTCCTGAGTGGGGCTGGGGGGAGGACAGCTGCCTCCATCACTGCTGGGGGGTTTGTTCTGACTTGGACAAGCAGCTCCCTTCACGAGCAGGCCCCTCTTCGAGCATGGATTAACCACGGCCTGCAGTTTGACTATTTAAAGGGGTTTTTAATATCTCTTAAGGTCATTCACACCTGTCTTTTCTTGGACTAAGTGCAGTGTTGCACCTGTACCAAAGTCTGGTTGAAGCTTACAGCTTTCAGAGGTCCCTGAAAAGGGCAGGATTACAGTTCTGTCACAGTGTACAGTACAGCCATTGCTGATACCGAGGTGGATCCCAATGGGAACCCTCTCCTCGGCCTTCCCTCACTGTGCCTTAGGTGGTGACCTCCTTGCAGGAGAAATGACTGCCAGGGCTGGACAAGGCCCACAGAACTCTCTCTGTTCATCCTCTTTCCAGATCAACAGAGGTTGTTTTATGGCTGCAAATCTAAAGCAATTCCTTGGAACAAAAATAACTGAGATGAGGCGAGTCATCTCCCAGCGCTCCTGCAGCCTGGCCCGGGGGAGCAGCTCTATGAGTAATTGCCTGGTCTGGAAGCTCAGCACAGAGCACTCCCTGCAATCCTTCGCCAGTGAAGCAGCTTGTTGGGTTGTCAAACAACTGACCTGGTTTCCTTTGCTAGAAATATGAAATGCTCTGATTAATTTATTACACTGTGATTTTCGTGAGCATTTCCTGATGCAAATGATCACCCCTGTAGAAATAAAACTGCTGATAGGTGCAAGTACATGGCCCTTCCCCTTCCTCCCCATGGGATGTGATACACGAAACTGAAGCCTTTGTTTTAAACCTTTCTCAGCTTTCTCTTTCCACTATTTAAAACAAAATGTTTTTAATAGGAAGTTTTTTAAAGCTAAGAGCTGTTTTCTTCTCTACTTAACCGTGCCTTGATTCCCCAGTGAACTGGGACTTGTTTCCCTCAACATTTTAGCTTGAGCAATTGAGTGGACTGCATGTGGTATAAATGTTTTCCTTCCGAGTTTGGATGTGGTGTTCTTGCCTGGTGTGCCTGAGATATTTGTGACAAAGGCTGTGAGGAGCTGGAAGTGTCCTGGGTGATGGTGTCATTGCAGGGGAATGGCCGCAGAGTCCAGTCACACTGTGCCATTTGATATGGTTAAGAACTAACTTGTCTTGATTTGTTGTTTTTTTCTCCCCTCTTCTTTCTTCAAGGAATTCTGCAACCTTCAAGTCCTTTGAAGATAGAGTTGGGACCATAAAGGTAACAGTCTTCTTCGTCTTCTAAACACAGAGTGTGAAGCCTTGTGCAGAAACTTTAATTTCTGCAATGTTTTTCTTGTAGACTAGTATTCGGGCAAATGGCCTCTCAGATATGTGAAGTCTTGGCTACAGTAGGTGACCTCGACAAGGGGGAATTGACTTGGTATTCCCAGTGCTGCTTTCTTGTTGTCCTCACTCTCTTCTCTCCTTCCAGTCCCGAGTGGTGGGCAGCAGGGAAAACAGCACTGACAGCCTCCACTCCCCCTCTGGAGCTGGGGACAAGCCTCCACAAGACAACGCTCCCTTCTAGACCTGGATGTGGCTTTGCACAGCTGTGCACAACTGGAAGAGCCCCCTCCCTCCCAAACCTTCACCACAGCAACAACATGCGAATCCAAGAAGGGGCTGAGAGCCAGTCTGGAGAGATCCATCCTTCATTCATAGACACTGCTGCTGGATCCAAGTCAAATAAAGAGAATGCAAAGTTTTGTACACAAATAATATTTTACACTAAAGTTTGTAGATTAAATGTATCACTGCTGTCCTTTTGGGAGAGCGTGTAAGCTGGAGTTTCCCTAAAGTAGCTCAGAAATGCCACTGCTGGGAATGAAAACAGTTTTCCCTTGTCTGACATATCTTGAAGCAGATACATGGCCCTGAGCAGCGTGAGGAGGGCAGTAACTGGAGAAGCCAAGTGCATGGGCACCTTAGCTTCAGCTTCTGGCTCTGTTCTCTGTGTGAGCTACTCTGGGAGCTCCCAGGCTTCTCCTGTTACTGTTTTCTCTGGCTCTCATTGGACCTGTTGGGTAAATGGTGTAAACAGTTGGGGTTTTTTCTGGGCTCCTAAAAGGTAAACTTCACTTAGCAGCTGCCTCGTTGTTACACTAATGCTCTAGCTTTAACAAAACTAAGAATCTTTATTTTTAAATGCAATGAACTTTAAAGAAATAAAGCATAAAAACAAACAAAAAAAAAAAGCTTTGGCTTTATTAGCTTTGGCATATTAGGGCAATGCTCCCTTGGACTCTGAAGCTGAATTGCAAGCCTTACATCACTTATGCTTTACTTGTTTATGATTTATTTTCTGTAGAGAAGACTGCAAGGGTTCTAAAGCTGGTTGTTGAGCACTGGAGTTTTGCATCATGCAGTCATAGCAGCATGTTTATAAAGCCAGTTCTTGTGTTAAATTCAGTGGTGCACTCTGTTTCCCGAGTGTATGAAACTTGCTTCTCCCTTCTCAGCTTATCCCTTCGTTCTTGGAGGAGGAATTTCTGAAGGCTGGAATATGGATACCGTTGGAGGGACTCTGCTCTGCTCTCCGAGGGCTCCTCCAGCTGGTACATCTGGCTGTGACTGGATGGGTTTCTCAGTTGAAAGCCCCAGCTCTAATTTTGGTTTACAAAACTGGCAGAGAGTCATGGAGCTTACCCAGTCCCTCCAGGGGTTGGATGTTTTGCTCTTTTGATGTCCAGCTTCATTGCTCAGGAGCTGACAAATTCCAAGTTTTCTCCTAGAGGCCTGATCTTATTCTAGGCAAGGTGCCTCCACGTAGAAATACCTAGAGTGAGCAATTCTGTGCCTTAGAGGCGAAGTGGGACTTACTCAGGTCTTTAAACTTATGTACATATCTGGGTAGTTTTAGTGGTTTATCACCCCGGAGGGACTGAACTGCCTCTGCCCTTTTAGAGAAGCAAGTTTTGACACTGATTTGAATAATCTCTGTTTCCCCCCACCCCTGCTCCCCTCCTTCTGCAGACCTGGGGACGTGGGATGAGATGTTGGTGGGCAGATGTACTAGGCCATAGGTGGAGTGTAGAGTGTTGTTCACAGGCATTCCTCGTTTGACTGGAACTGGTCTCCCTGTGAGGAACAGAGCCAGTGAAATGGGGACTGCAGGAGCTTGGTTATGGAACTGTTTCTCTTTAAGATAAAGACTGAGGAAACTTGTCAATAAAGAATTCCTTTGGGAGAAAATGGGGTGAATGTCTTTGTCTTGCTCTAACAGCACTGAAGTCCTCTCTTGAGTGCATGTTACAAACTCATCAGGTAAATACCAACTGCCTGCAGCAGCCTGAGGTGAGAGGCAAGTGAAATATTCCATCCTTTCCCTCTGGCTTATCTGCTGACTCTGTGGATGCTCTCTCATGAAGGAATGTACTTAATAATATTTACAGTCTGATGTTTCCTTTCCAAGATACTGGACAGTGTTCCCAAGCTGTTTCCTGGCCTGTGCCTGTGCTCTGAGCTGGGGACCTGCAAATTCCATTGCTGGTGCTGCAGGTGAATTCCAGACTTCCTCACGCCGTTTTCCTGAGCTGGGAGCGTGGGACTGCAGTCCAGCAGTAACCTTGGCAGTGGGAGCTGAGGCTGGAGAAATTTCTGATGTGGAAAAGCTGCAGCTGTGGGGCTGGCGTGGCTTGACGGCGTGATACCTCAGGGAATCAGTCGCCGCCATGGAAGCTCTGGCAGTCGAACAACGCGGCACAGGGGGAGGTGTGGATGGATGGCTGGAGCTGGGAGCTGCTGTCTCTGAGTTTAAAAGGGCAGTGCAGAGCAGGCAAATAGGTTGTGGAGAGGCCAGCAGAGATCCTCAGTGTGCTGTTTTCAGAGGAAGGATGCCCAGCTAGGCTTGAGGCCTCTGCTTGGTGATGAGGGTTTGGGTTTGGTTTTGTGGGGTTTGGGTGTTTGTTTTGAAGGTTGGGAGTATTTCTCCTACATCATTTAATTAGGTAAAACTACATTTCTCCAAGTGGGGCTAAGGACAGAGGGGTTGGTATGAGACCTGATCCCGGAGGAGCGATGCTGCTGGGAGCACCCAGGCTGGGGTGAGTGAGGGGAGGGCAGATGGCTCCATCCCACAAGGCTGATAAACAGCAGAATGGACTGCAGAAAGCAGGAAGGAGCCACTTTCCCTTGCTGGCACCATGTCCCAAACCTCAGCCAAAACCACAGCAAATGTTTCTTTAGGAATTTGACATTTATGGTCTGAGAGGGGTTGCACAACCACTCCAGCAGTGGGAGCCTGTGCTCATCCTGGCCGAGTGGGCAGTGTCCAGAGCCAAGCGCTGACCACAGGCTGCCAGCCTGGGCCCACTTGCTGCACCCCTGTGGGTGCTGGGGTGGGCTCAGCATCTCTTCTTGGGTGCAGACTCTGTGCAAGATCCAAGGTCAGTGCTTGGGGAGCCCCTCAAGTNGGGCAGGGGTGAAGGTACTGCCCAAAGCATACTTAGAACTGGGGCTGAGTGCCCGGGCAGCGGGCTGAGTGCCCGGACAGTGCCCTAAAGGCAGTGAACCCTCAGGCCTGCAGCACACGGGTGATGTCCTGGGNTTTGGGTTTGGTTTTGTGGGGTTTGGGTGTTTGTTTTGAAGGTTGGGAGTATTTCTCCTACATCATTTAATTAGGTAAAACTACATTTCTCCAAGTGGGGCTAAGGACAGACGGGTTGGTATGAGACCTGATCCTGGAGGAGCGATGCTGCTGGGAGCACCCAGGCTGGGGTGAGTGAGGGGAGGGCAGATGGCTCCATCCCACAAAGCTGATAAACAGCAGAATGGACTGCAGAAAGCAGGAAGGAGCCACTTTCCCTTGCTGGCACCATGTCCCAAACCTCAGCCAAAACCACAGCAAATGTTTCTTTAGGAATTTGACATTTATGGTCTGAGAGGGTTGCACAACCACTCCAGCAGTGGGAGCCTGTGCTCATCCTGGCCGAGTGGGCAGTGTCCAGAGCCAAGCGCTGACCACAGGCTGCCAGCCTGGGCCCACTTGCTGCACCCCTGTGGGTGCTGGGGTGGGCTCAGCATCTCTTCTTGGGTGCAGACTCTGTGCAAGATCCAAGGTCAGTGCTTGGGGAGCCCCTCAAGTAGCTGGTGTTTTGGATGGGGAAAGCTGGGCTGGGCAGGAGCTGGGCTGGGGATGGAGCTGGAGCAAGGAGAGGGTGTGGGTGTGTGATTCATGGTGATGACTCTGTTGGCAAATAGGATCCATCATCATTCTTCATCTCTTTAAAACGTGAGTCAGAAGCAGCAGACGGGAAAGGCCATTAGAGCCTCACTGAGAAGCCACACACCAGCAGGGCCATGTTGGAGTGATGGGGGGATAACTGGAGTCAGTGTTCCTGAGGTCACCCTTCCAGGATCACCTGCTTCAGGATGCATTGGATGGGTGGAAGTTATGCTTTTACCCAGCACTGGGAAATAGCCATGTTTCCCAGGGAACAGCCAGGAGTGCTTGGGAGCACTCCCAGTTGAGCAACTGGGAAAAACAGACTCATGAGCTTAAAAACATCTCTTTTGTTCTAATTGTAAGCACTCGTTTTCATGAAAGGGACCCGGCTCTGCACTGAGCTTCTGAGGACCCCAAGGGCCAGTGTGGGGCTGGGTGGGTGGGATGGCAGGATGGGATTCTCGGAACAAGGGCAGGGGTGAAGGGACTGCCCAAAGCATACTTAGAACTGGGGCTGAGGGGCCGGGC
>VXBB01017646.1:2168-34281 GCA_013399915.1 Illadopsis cleaveri | reverse complement strand
TGCCTGCCGGCATCTCTCTGCCCGGGGGCATCGCCCGCCGAGCATCCCCGCCCCAGGAACCCCCGCGCACCAGGAGCCCCCCGCCCTGGTCCCCGGTGGCGGTGCGGGGACCGCGCTTCCCCACACTCCTCGGAGCAGGGGGGAAAAACCCCGAACAAAAGGCCTGGGAAGGTGAATTCCAAATGAAAGTCATCTCTGTGTGTGGGAGCCGTGAATCACTCCGGCTCGCTCCAGAAGCCGGGGTGATTTTCCTTTCCCTTTCCTTGCATTATCCTGCTTAATTTTTGTCGAAATAATTAGTAGCCGCTCGGCTGATGAGGTGCTTAATGAATGACGTACCAGCAGCGGGAAGCAAATCCAGCCTTTATAACGTGAAACTTGCAAAGGCAGCATATTTCTGTTTATTCGTGCAGTGTCTTCGGGCTCTCAAATTAAGAATTCCGGTCAGGTAATTCTGGACATACGGAATGCAACTGGACCGAATGGAGACAGCGGATTCCCTGCTAGTGCCTCGCTCCTGCTTTTGTGCTGTATCAATACCTGACTGTTCCACACCAGTGAATCAAAGCCTTGGGTTTATTAGTGGAGTGTGGGCACTGATGGAGCCGGTGCTCCCTGGGGAGCAAGGTGAAGGCCATCCTTTCTGATGTAAGAGGGAAAGCCAAAGGTTTTTTATCTTTTCTAGGTTTGTTTTTATCGGGGTGTTAATTTTTGTACACTGTGAGACATTGCTGTTGAGCTGTCTGTGCTGCGGTAAGGCTTTAAAAAAAAAAAAGGGCATAAATTTGGTACATCATCTCAGACCGGTGTGAAATAATCTCATTCTCCCTGGTGATGTTTGCCTCGTGCCAGCTAATCATCAGGAAAGGGAAATGATGTGTGTGTGCTTAAATACTGTGCTAGTTTGCTGCTTTTGAAGCAAAAACTTGCAGGCCGCAGTCACCCAGTGGCTGAGCAGTGGTGGTTCACCCATTTCTCTGGGTAAATTAAGCTCTCCAAAGTATGCAGAGCTGCAAGGATTTCCTTTGGAAATGCGTCAGGATTGGACCTATTTAAATTCTTGAATTGTAGCAGCCTCCTTGAAGTGGAATTTGTTCTTTTGTCTGCAATTTCATTAGAGGCGTTTTCAGCTTCTCAGGCATCTGTTGGTTTCAGGTTCCTTAGGATCAGTGTTTGCATTTTTGTTTGCTTTTGATAGAATATGGTAGAATCGCAGTCTGACTAAGGGATCCTGAGAAATAGATGCCAAATTCATTTGCTATAATGAATAAGCTCTAATAAATCAAGTATGCTGTACCCTGGGAGGCAGAAAAGAAGGGAAACAGAAGCTGGAGTGGAAGAGAAATTGACATTAATGTATAGAGTGTAAGATGAAAAGAAGTTTATTTTTATTGAGCAGCTTCCTGTGGTTTTCTCGCCATGCTCTAAGGGCTTTGGAGAAATTCGTCATGTTGCTGGCAGTGCAGAATCTGCTTTGTGGAGAACTCAGGCTTTGGAGATGGGATTTTCAGCCAAACAGTTTTTGTGAGCATAAATAAATACTTCTCTCCCTCCCTCATTTATTTCATCTTAGGGATTGTCCACAGCATTTAAATGAGATGGGAGATGCTGCAACATGATCATGTTCCTCCTAAATTTTGGTTGTGTTGCATTGATAAATTGCAGGCTGGAGGCTCAAGTGGAAGATTCCCCTCCTTCCCAGGGTGGCTGTGTGCTATATTTAACCATCTTTTATTAGTGAATGCCTGAAAAAAGTAATGTTATGTTGCACATTTTGTCTCCTAGTGTAAACCGTAGTCGGTGCTGATTCTTCCCAGGAAGTATAAACACTGTTTCAGTCTTTCCCAGTGCCCAGGGATCCACCTCCCGCTCTGCTGGTAGCCTGTCCCAGTCTGCAGTGGGTTGTAGGCAGTTGGTTTGGTTTGTGGCTGAGGTGGCACCATCCCTGACCTGGCTGCACCAGGGGAGTTGCCCAGGATGAGTGGAGCCTGCCAGAGGCTTGTTTTGCAGCAGGTGATGGGAACAGGGGTTGGAATGCAGCTGTGCTGTGGAGAAGCTTCTCACCCAATTCTCACCATGCCGAGTGAAGGCATCCATGGAGTCAGCAAGGGAGTTTGGATCCTCATACTTGGGAAAACATGGAGCAGTGCCAGAGTATGAATTAAGAACTTTGATGCTGGAGGAAGTCCAGAGGAGGGCATGAAGATGCTCCCAGGGCTGGAGAAGCTCTGCTGTAGAGACAGAGTTGGGGTTGTACAGCCTGGAGAAGAGAAGGCTCCAGGGAGACCTTAGAGCCCCTTCCAGTACCTAAGTGACTCCAGCCCCTGGAGTGACAGGCCAAGGGGGAATGGCTTCAGTGACAGAGGACAGGGTCAGATTGGAGACTAGGGAAGAATTGTTCCCTGTGAGGATGGTGAGGCCCTGGCACAGATTGCCCAGAGAAGGTGTGGCTGCTCCATCCCTGAAGTGTTCAAGGCCGGGCTGGATTGGAGCAGCCTGGTCTAGTGCATGGCAGGGGATTGGAACTAAATTATCTGCAAGGTCCCTTCCAAATCAAAGCAGTCTGGGATTCCATGAGCCTGACAGCATGAGTGTTGATGTGGAGACCCCTTGCTGTCACAGGTTCTGTGCTTGGCACGTGGTGGTTGTCAGCACTGATGCTGTTATTCATTTTAGTTCCTCTCGTGGTGAGCTTCAAGGAGGATTTCTGTCTGTATTAAACAGTGTGATAGGGAGTGTGAATGGAAGCCTAACTGGATTACTTAAGAAATGTTTTAGGTTAAATATAAAAGTTGCTATTCTGGCTCTATTTTCTGAATTTGGCAACTCAGTTGCCAGAATATCATATCCTCTCTGGGAAAGCAGGCACAACTGAAGGCTGTGGAAGGACCTTCAACAAATCCTGTCTATCCATTGAATGACTTGACTTAGAACAACAGTGCTATAACTAGCCTCTGATATTTGCCATATTTTCCTCTTTTATCAGTTTGCCAGTTTGTAATCTTTTGTAAAGTATCATTAATGTTAGTAACCAAATCAAAATATTTTTCAGTATGTCTGGAAATGGGTTGCCAGAACTTTTCTGCAGAGCTTATACCCAGACTGAGCACTCTAGTACTTCCTCAGAGCATGCAAAGTGTCATCTGCTGGCAGCTTCACTGCTCTCCTGTCAAACCACAAACAGGGATTCATTTAAGGTAGTTTTAACACATTAACTGTTTGCTCTCGAGCTGTGCAAGTCCTCTTTGTTTGGCTTTACCTCTGCCTGGGAAGATGAGGATCTTCTGTCACTCTCCACTGGCCTGAGGAAGAGGATGTTTTCCAGGAGTGTGTGGCTTGGTGATTGCTGGAGTTCTGTGAGGTGACCCCCACCTTCACAGCAGATGGCACAGAGTCCTGCAGTGAGCCTGTCCCCTGTCTCAGGGGTGGCCGCCTGGGCCTTGGGACAGTTGGGTCATGGCAGAATCCAGAGTGAGGGATGAGGAACATCACCAATGCTCAGGACCAAAGTGAAGGGTTGGGCTGTTTTGTTTGTTTTTTTTTTAACCTGAAGAAGTTGTTTTCCAGGTGCTCTGATAATTAAGTAGTTTGAATTAAGCAGTACTGGTGCTCTGTGGTGATGGTGGTTGGTTAACCAGTGGCTGCTTTCAGTTGAAAGAAGGGAGTTTGAATGTTGTGATATCTTAGGATTTCCTTAGAAGCTCAGTTGAAATATTGTCTTAATCAATAACAGCATACAAAGCACAGTTGTTGGGAAGTGCATATTTTACCTTCAGAGGCACTTTGCTTCCTATTTCAGGCCATGCTTACTGATAGAAAGACCTGTGTTGCAGAAAGTGCCTCAAAAGATTGCATAAATATTTTTAATAAAGTGATGGTAGCCAATTTTTTTCTGCATAGAATAGTTAATTCTAATTAGTGGCGTTAATTGTGGGGTTTTAATGCATTGGTGATACATTGTTTTTTTAATTGGGAAACATGAATAAGGTTGTTTTAGCATATGTTAAAGTTTCTTATGTCCTGGCAACTCTTCCTAATTCCACTTATCTTGTATCTGCATTGCACTGAAATGTGCCTTTTAAAGGCCTTTTTCTGTCTCTTTCATTAATGGTGTAGTGTTTACAGTGGCAGTGTGTTGCAGGGCCAAATTCAGTAAAATTTATGTGCCTTTTTCCTCTGGGTGCAAGTTTCTCGTCTTCTTGTGCAAGTATTGAAGGGAGAAAATGGAAGGTTTGTGGTGCACAGGGGTGCAAACAGAACGAGTCCTCTAGGCCCAAGTTAAATTAGCAGCTGCCATCTCCTCTTTCATAATCTGCTCAAGGGTTTTGTAAATGAGAATAGAGCTTCTCAATGAAAGATTGGAGCTCTTTATTTGTTTTTCTTTTTAATACTCCAGTGCCATCATCTAAACTTTGTTGGGCGAATGGTTGAGCAAACAAAAAACCTGGTGGCATTTGGTTACCTGTTACCAAAGCATCACTAAGGAATGTTTTTGTCTGTTTTGTGTCATAAGTCTGTGTTCATTAACTGGTATTTTTGTGGTGATGGCTTCTGACCAATGAATGATGCAAGTAAACAGTCCAGTGGATCTGGTTGCAATGACAGGCAGTATCTAAGACCAGCAAAAAAGCACAAACCAGAGATTCACCAGCTCCCCACATTTCCCCCTCCTGCATTCAGGGCTTCCTCTTCCCTCTGAGAATATTTATTTCTATATCTGTCAGGAACTGTTTTTAACAGCTTGGTTTAGGAGCAGTTACACCATCCTGCTGCTGCTTTGGTCACAGGAAACTTCACGATCCTTCCTTGGTTTTATCTGGGTCTTACTGAAGTTGTATTCGGTGTCAGGGATTCTGGAACCATTGTGACTTTGAGGAACAATCTGTAGAAGAAGTGAATGTACAGAAACTGGATTGCTCAGGTTTTGCAGTGGGGAAAGAAGAAGCCCAGGGTTCTCTGATGTCATTACAGACCTATTATGCAGTTCCAAAAAGCAGAAACTCACAGAGGTCTTCTCTTTGCATTTCCCGTTTTATGTCTAATTTTTTGGCTGTACTTCAAATGAAAATATTCTTTTCCATTCCATCTGCCATTACTTATTTTATATCCTAGCAGGTTTTTCTGTTGCTGTGCAGTTTTATTTATGTAGGCCTTTGCCTGGGTCAGTTGTCAAGAGAATTTTCTTTACAAACCTGCTTCTCATGTCTTGAGGATTTAGGGACATTTACTGGAAATGCATAATTAGGTTTGCAGCTTCTTGTAGAGAGGAGGGAAACTTGGGATCCAAACTCCAGATGTTGTGGGCAATTTCTAGTAGTAATATCTGTTGTAATCTTGAGTGTGCCGGGTGCAGGAAATTCCTTCTGCCAAGGCTAGTCCCCATCAAACGAGATATTTGTAATTTCAGGTTGCTTCCGGAGTTCCTGAGGATAAGCAACTAAACGGTTGTTGTTAAAAATATTTTAAGTAATGTCTTAATTTTTCTTCTCTGTAGTTCGAAGGTCATCATGGAAGTTGATGCTCTTGCCTCTGATAGAAGTGCAGGTGGGGGGATGAGCAGACAAAATGGGATGTGTAAGATCCTGTTCAGAGTCTGGACTGCAGTCTGCCTTTGGGAGACATGTGACATTGTGATCAAAGCAGGTGGAAGGGGAATGAAATTAATGAGTGTTCATGTGCTTTCACAAAGGCCCTATGGAATCCCTGTGAAATCATCTGGATAGGGAGTTGAAGCAGTGCTGGGTTTGGGTTTTTTTAAGATCTGCTCTAGTGCACATCTGCCAGGGACTGGAGTTATCCCAGTGCAGTTCCAGGTCAGACTGATGGCAGCTTTGATCTGATACATTGGACCCATCTGATACACCTCACCTGACTGGATCTGTGTGGCATTTTGGGCAGGGGCCCTTGGTGGGTACAGTGAGATGGGGAAGAAGTTTAGAGTGGTTGGTGGGACCTTGGTTGGAGGTCCTTGATCCTACACTCTTCCCAGCACTCCCTGGCATCTCCTCACCTGCTGTTCTTGAGGAGGAGGGAAGGGACCCTGAAATCCACTGAAATCTGAGGTGACCTGTTTCTGGGAAGCTATAACCAGAAATATTCCTGTTTTAAATTGAATTTGAAAGCCAGATTCAGTTACTGTTCAGAGCAGTGAATAGAGATAAGTTCCAGGACCATTCTGAGTCGCTGTTCTTTGAGAACTTGAGGAACATTTTCCATGTGGTGCCTACCAAGCTCTGTCTCACACGGACCCTGCTTTCTCCACGTGTACAGTTCTGAGATGTGTCTTGGAGTTCTTCTGGTCTGAGTGGTGAAGGAAAAATAGAGTCTGAAGCATGTCTTTTCTTTAGACAACCTCTTTTATTGTTTTGGGGTTTGGTTTGACAAATCACTGGTCAGTCAGTCCTTCTTCTGAGGGCTCTAATGATAATGCTGGGAAATAACATTCTTGCTCTGGGCAGACCATTTTTATCACAGAGCAAAATAAATGCGTGTTCCATAGAAGTATTTTTGTCTGGACAGTAACTAGTGAAAATATTTATTTTCCTTTGTAAATTCTCACTTTTTCTTTTCCTACAAAGTTTTCCACACTCACTCGCTTCATTCTTGTTGCACTTTTAAATTGGTGCAGCATTGGCTCTTCTTGTTTGGCTTGAGAAAACCAGGCAGTCAGGATTAATCAGAAGGTGTTTGGAAGGTGCACAGGGTAATTTCCCAAGCCAACCTTACTGTTTCCCTGAGTGCCTTGGATAACAGGGCCAGCAGCCAACATGGCTTTGTTATTGGGCCTGGTGTGGAACATACGTTGGATGCAACATCCTGGATGATGAAAAGCCAGCATCTCCTATGGTTGTCCTGTAATGCACAACTCCTTACCCTGGTTTCCTGCAGCTTATCTTAAAACCACATTTCTTCCTGTGACTTGTTTTTTTGATGTTTTCTGTACAAAGGCCAGGGAGTCCCTCTTGCTGGTAAAAAGAGTCTGTGACGACTTTCACTCTTCTTGCTGTTTTGAGGCTGTTTAAATGCATAGATGTATAAAAATTATTTTTAAATAACTCTAAATGAGGAAAGGTGCTATTTTACAACTGATTTTGTTCCTGTTAAGGATATCCAGGAAGACATACCCTTGGTTTGAGAAATACATGTAGGAATGACCCTGGTTTAACATTGTACTGATGGCCTCACATCAGGGGTACAGGCAGAGTGAAGAGATATCTGTCACGCTCCAGTGGTAGTGAAAATCAGAGGGAGGAATAAAAACATCAGTCAAAAACTATGCATAGGGTTTTCTGACTTTATTATTAGTTATTTATGTGGAAAAAAGACTAAATGTGATAATTCCATGCTTTGTGGGGAAACTGAAAGGCCTTGGGAATGGCTGTGATTAAATTATGCCCCAATATAATAGTGGCCTTTTGGTTCTAAGCCCTCTGAAATGTGACTCCTGTCTGAAAACCTAGTGTGTAAAATCTATATGTGTTCTAATTCTTACCCAATTACAGTGTTAGAAAACTCAGTTAAAAATAAAGTCTGAACATGGTTTTTCCTAAAGTGTCAGATTTTCAAGCTAAGTCTATGGTCTGAAATTCAAGCTGTGTCTTTTCTTATTAAATCACCAGTGAGTTAGTGGGAAAATCAGTAGGACAAATACATTCTTTGTTGCCATAATATTTCTAAATTATGGACTGGCTTTTTTTTTTTTTCTTCTTTTTAAGCAGCCATGAAATACTGTTGCTAGACTGAGTGGTGGAACTGAGGACATCCTTCATCAGGCAGTCTGCAGATTAAATGCATGCAGAGTGAGAGAACAGGGGAAATAAATATTGTTACGGTTTGTGGGGGAGTAGTATAAAATAAATCTTTTTGTTGGTGAAACCACACTGTATGGTTAGAAAATACCAAAGAGTTTGTCTCCTGTAAGAGAATGCCAGTTTAAATTAAAGCTGTTTTTAATCCAGCCCTGTGATTTGTTTGAGTATTTGTAGCTGAAAGAGCTGACTCCAACATGCAGGGGGTGTGCTGGATATCATTCTGGGGATATTAGAAGAGTATTGTGACTTAGCATTGTATTCATAGGGATGAATTTGGGATCACTAGGGAATAAATTTGTTCTCTACCCCAAGGTGCTTTCTCCTGTGATTTACTGTGTGTTTGCCCCTGGATATGGGCTCTGGTTTAATTCACCTGAGAAGAAACAGAAATATTTGCAGTGAAGGCATCACCTCCGGCATCACCCAGCCTCCAAAAGGAACTTGATTGTATTTTCCTGCCAAAACAACAAGTAGAAGTTTTGAGTAATACAAGCTGTGCTGGTCAGTTCAGATTTTCTCGTAGAATTTTATGGTTTTAGCTCCTTTCATGCTTCTGAATGTCCATGTGCTGGGGCTTTGAATGGGGCAGGTATGAAACCCATCTCGTTGTGGCTTTTAGACCGTTTTCTCTAACACCTGACACCACCCAGTGGGGAGAGAAATGTGGCATGAAGTGAAGATGTCTTCTATAACATATATATCTATATATCTATATCCTGGAGAATGTCTCTGGGGGTATTGGTTTTTTTGGGTTTGTGCTCACCCCTGGCAGTGGTCAGAGGGGTTTTACCTACACCCTGTGCCCCACTTCTAATCAGAGCACCCCATGCTCCTGGTGATGTTTTATTGGTTTTGTTTTTATTTGGGGTTTTTTTGTTGCTGTTATTTTTTCAAGACTAAAATATCTTTTACAACACCAATTGCTCAGTTTCTGTGAGGAAGTGAAATAATCAAATACTCTCCTCCCCACCCTCCACAAAAACTGGGGAAATCCAGTTGAGCAATTAGGAGAAGAGAGGATCTTTAGATATACTTAATTTTTTAACTTTGCAGAAGAAATAATCTCTGGAACTAAAGCCTTTGGAACTTAACTGAGTGGATACATGTGCTGCTTGAATAATTATGCATCACCTTAGGCTGGAGGACCTGATTGGATCCAAGAGGTAAAAGTAAATGGGGAGGTGAGGGGGGAGAAGTTTACTTCCTGCCTGTATTATTAAATAAATAAGCTTAATTTTTCAAATACTACCTAATATCCTGTGAAACAGAAAGGCTCTGACAGAGGCAGTGACGTTGGGTTTCTTGTAATCATGTAAAGGCATTTTGGCTTTTCTGTTGCTGAGCTGACTGGGTGGTTGTTTCTGGAAAATATAAATTTTATGTAAGTTCTGCTGTTCAGTTCTTCTTATTTTGCCTTTTTATTAATAACTTTTTAAGTGGAAGATTTGTGTGCTTGGTGGGAGACAACCATTAAAGAGCAGAGATTAATAATCTGAAAATAGGTGAAGTTTCTCAAAAGGAGAGCTCCAGAGTGGATCATTTTAGATCAGAGTGAAGATACAAGTAACACTTTCAGTTGTTGCTGTGAACTGGTCTGCTTCCTTTTTGCTTTTTTACTTATTAAAATAAAGTCTTCATTTCAAAATCTTTAACAAAAACTGCTCATGATTGAAACTGCCAAGAGTGTTTATAGTGTTTATTTGATGACAAAGCAATTCTAACACCAAATTAGGCGTTAAATAATTTTAGTATATGTTTTGCAGTTTGTAGGGCCATACTTTTACATTATTTAAATTGTTTGTATGGGGAAACCCTCATTTATCTTCTCATCTGCCTCACAATTGACAGGGAAAGAAAATAGGAATGAACTTTTTTCTCCTCCATCTCCTACTACTGCTGATGAGCACAGAGAGGAACCACCTTCCCCTGCCCTTCCAGGTTAATTTCGGATAAATCTTTTTCTTGCCGTTTGCCAGCCAAGTTGTAATTTGAAAGATGTGTTCCTTTCTGTTCCCTTTGTGTCTCAAACTGCTTATTTGGCTTTTTTGCTGTATTTTGTAATGTCACTTCGTTCCTTCTTTTTGACCAGGCAAAAGCCTCCTGTGCTGTAAAGAGGGGCTGCTTGGATCGACGTTGTCTCCTTAAATTCTCTTTTTGTAACAGTCTGTCAAGGGATTCATGTTTTGACAACTGATGTGATTTTCTCAACCTTTTCTTACACAAGACAATAGACTTCTCTTTTATTCCTATTTAGAAGCCTTTGGTTGTCTTACCTACAGATGTGACATAGTAGCATAAGTCTCATCGTTATGTGAGTAGACCCATCTGTTCCAAGAGTTCTTTTATATTTTAAAGGTTAGGCTATATTGATATAGTCATTAACAATATGAGGTTTTTTACTTGATATAGTTTATACAACCCACTTAGCAGAAATGGGGCTTTATGTCTTTGAAGAAGTTTAAGATATTTCTTCTCCACAAGAAGTGGCATCAGCATCACTCCACCCACAGCAGGGAATGTTGTGGGTTGGCTGATTTGTTCTAGTGAACTTGCAGTGAGTAGTCACAGTGATTCAAATGCTATTTATAGGGAGGAAAAATTAAGAGTAATACTGAACAAAGCAAACAGAGCTGCTGATTTTTCAGAGATTTTTAACTCACTGAGTAAGCAGGTGTGGGTTTTTTATAGCCAAGTGCAGTTTGTGGTACTTGCACTCTGCACACAAAGCACTGTGATGTCATAAACAATAATTCAATATTGCTGAAAGATTAAATAGGAGCAATGAAATCCTAAGTAGGGAATCCGCTAACCCACCCCCTCCCCTCAGGTTTTTAGAGTAATTATTTTAATTGAGGAGAGAGGATAGAAAATACAAATCCAATGCTTCGTATTTTCTCCCCTAATATGGCAAGCCACCTTTAGTAGGTTTGAAACCTATTCTTGTGTAGGGTACAAGGTCACAAGTCTTTATAACAGGTTGGTCAATCAGACTTAAATGGTTACATTTTAATCTGCTAAGCTCATTAGAGAAACAACACTGTGCCACTGTAGTTAAGTTTGTCACAAGTTTCAGTGTAACCTGTCTTGCAGTCAGCAGTGGTGGGTGTTATGTTAGTCCAGGCTTGAATTTAGCAGAAAAATGGTTTGTTCCAGATTTCAATTATTTAAAAGCTGTGTGTTTCTATTTATTTAAAAGAACTCAAGAGAATTTAATGAAGTTTTTAGTGTCATAGTCTTTCAGTGTAGGAGACCTGTCCTCTATTCCCAAGGCAGATGGATTTGGACACAGTAAATTTCTTTTTTTCCTGGAGATTTATGCATTTACATTAATTCCCTGGATACTCAGCTTTCCATCAGGGCTTATATGTTAAAACAGAATGTTTTTATGGATATGAGATCTCTCACATGATCTTTATCAAAAGGTCACAAACTGAATAGCAAAATTCAGCTGAAAGGCTTTTGTGCTGTGATATAAAAAATATAAGCAACGCCAAAACACACTCTTGGATGTTTTCATGAAATAAGAAATGTTAGTACTCCAATTAATAGGTTAAAAATCTTTATTTCAGGACCGGGCTAAGAAGAGTGCTTTAAAATAGTAGTGGCCTTCTGCAGGCACTTGTTAGCCAGATTCCATTCCCTTCAGCTTTTTCACGTTGTTTTTCCAGTAATGATTCATTTTGCAAGTCATGTAAGGAAGAGGGGGTGTGAAACTAAAGATCTGGGAGTTTCTATTTTGTATATTGATTTACTTTATTTGCTTTAATTGCAGCCTTATTTCTTTAAATACTTGCTGACCACGATACAGCTCCTGTACATGGTGGAGATGGGTTATGAAGCAATGTATGCTGAAGATAATTCCCCCTTTTTGGTAACAACATATGGAGCAGGATGAGGACAATTCTGTCAGTAGAATTATTCAGTAAAAAGGGTTCTCCTGCATCTCTCAGAGGAAGTTTGAGTTCTCAAGAAACACATCTGCTTTTTGTCCAGTATAGCTGAGAACATGTCTGATTGCTGGAAGGAGAAGGCAGTGTCTGTCTCTTGGTTAGAGGAGGAAAGGATGCTGAGCAAATTTATGTTTCCAGTATATGGGGAAGATACAACAGTACATAAATTGGATTCAAATTTGCAGGAGAAATAAGGCTGGAAGAGCTGGTTTTGCTATGAGCAAAATGGTTGCAAGAATGTGCAACCTCCCCAAGCGAATTTCTTCCTTTGTGTTACAAAATTTACCAGTTTAAATGTGTTGCTGAATTCAGTCTGTATTCATATAGCTTTGCTTGTTTTTATCTTCATCACTCTTTAATCTTTTTTCTTCTAATTTTCATACTCATTTCTGTATTTTCTAATTCTTAGAGTTATATGTTCCTCTCTCCAGACTTCCTTCTTTCTTGTGTGTGTTGTTGAACCGGGTGTCACACACTCGTGTGGATTCTGTTCCTTTTCCAGCATCTGTCCTTTCATCTCTGCTTTTGTTTGGACTGTGAATATCATGTAATAAGGAGGGGAGATATTTACAAGTAATTACAAGCAGTGTATTATGTAGAGCTCTGGGTCAGTGGATCTGGCCTGCTGAATAATGAGATTGGATGGGGAGATCAAAACATTCCTGAGTCACTAAATTGGAATTGCCAGTTGCAACAGGAACTGAGGGAGCGAACTCCTGGTAAGTGCTGGGCTGGCTCAGTGCTGGCAGGGAGGATGCACTGGGGAAGGGAGAATGCAAAATAGCTGGCTTGGCTTTCTCATATACTTTGATTTTTACAAGAAGCAGTTTCTTTGGGAATTTATTTTTGTCTTGTTTGGTTATTTTCAGCTGTAAATCAGGCTGCCTGCTTTAATGAAACTTGGTATTGGCATAGCTGTGAGACTGAAGGAAATATTGCTACTTGCATCCATATTAAGACAACACTTCACTGTATGTTTTGAGTGGCTGGTTATTATATTTATAAGTGCTGTAAAAATACTAACTTTTCTGCTGATGGAGTTTTGATGAGGCCTGGGCCAGGATCTTGTATTTAAACCTTCTATTCACCCATCATTGTATGATATTTGCATCATTATATGCCCAATACTGACTTTAGCAGGATAGCTCATTTTTTCAGAGTACATTTGTCTCCAAATTACATTTGTACTTTGCTTTTTTTTCTCCTGTTCTACTCATATTATTTCCATTAATTGAACATAGTTTGACTGTCAATATACTTGGATCTGGGCTTGCTGTCTGAAACAGAATCAGTGGCATAATTAGAGGTGGTCTTCATCTGGATAGGAAGTCATAATTCTGGTTGCCAACACCATTAACAATCTGCAGGTTTCTATAAATGCTTAAAGAATGTTCTTGTGGATTACTTGTTAATGAAGAAAGCTGTGGGCAGAGAACCTGGGAGCTTCTATAGCTTCACAAAATAGAACATTTTTTCTTGGGGAGTTAATCCACCTTCTGGTATTGCACAGGCCCTGAGTGGGAAAGTTTAACTCCCTGCCTTTCATTATTGAGGAAAAGTCCTTTACTGGTTCCTATCAAAGGAACTAAACAGATCCATTAACAATAAGCTGATTATTGAGTTGTTGGGTGGTTCATTCATACCCACTTAGGGATGTGCTGCTGGATCAAGCAGCTTCTTACAGATGGCACCAAGCAACTGCTGTGGGCAGCAATGCCAGCAGCTCCCTGGGTATATTCCCAACATCTCTGTTTGCCATGCTGGAACCTTCCAGCCCATGAAAGGCCTAATTATTAATTCAGTGGGGAGTTTATTTCTCAAGTGCATTCAGAGCTTGTTCTCTGAGAGCTGTTGAAAGGGTTTGTATGACAATTAAGCGATGACTTGCCAGGTAAAAGCTGCTCTGAAGTTCCACTCATGAGGTTTATTGTTCAGTCATCTAATGCATAAGTGACTGTGATTGGTAACGTGGGTTGGATGTGTCCTGTACCTGCTTAATCAGAAAGGTATTTTAATCTGTTGCAGTGATGTTCCCTGATTTTTTCCACAGCACCATATAGCATTTCCCAGGCTGCTCTTACCCCTTTACTCTGTTATTTCCATGTGATGGCTGATCTGGAGCCCTGACTGCTGAAAGACCCAGTGTGTGCTGCTGGGTCACCTCAGGTTCTCTCCCTCCTTGTCCACCAAAATGAGACTGTTTTTTTCCTTTGGGTGATCTGCTCCAGCGTGAGGGAATGCGAATTGGATGACACCACGGTTTTCTTGATGGAAATCTGTCCTGGCAAGAGGAACTGGTGTTGCTCCCCAGAGCAGGCTGTGCCTGCTGCTCCAGTGCCAGAGCTTGGGGTCTGCTGTGTTAGCTAAGCTGCTTTACAGTCTCTCTCTAACAGCACAACAGATTACCAAGACTTGAAAAACACGCTTCTCGTGTTCTCAGTACACAAATATTCACAAAGGCATAAGTTGAAAAAGTCCAAAGTCTTAAACAGATAATGTTTATTAGAGTTTCTGTGCAACTGGGTAGGTGTGTGTCTTCCCCATGATAAAAGCTGGGGAAAAGAGACTGAAGCTCTGATTCAAACCATAGAGGCCCTGACTCTATGTTTTTAAATATTTGTCATTTATTTTGACAGTTTATCAATCCTAAAGACAAACATTTACATTGTGGGGACTTACTTCGTACTTGTACAAATGTTTATAAAACACTTCTGTTTTTTTACTGTCCAATAATGTGATGATAATTTATCAATGAATCCTCAACTTCAGAACTGGTGAACAACTAATTTGCTTTTGTTTTGTCTTTAGGAGAATCAGTTTTAGAAGTGTGTGAAGGTTGCTATCACTTACCTTAGAATATTCAAAGTAGACACCAGGTGAGTTCTGGATTTTTTCATTTCTTTTAGCTTCTCATGTAAATGTCAAATACTGCTGAGGAAACAAAGTTTAATATAAAAATCTCTACCTCAGGAAGCCAAGGCTAAAACACCTCATCTTTTTTGTGGTAACACAATCTTATGTATGCTTCTCTCATCTCCCTTTTAAAAATGTTGGGGTTTTTTTTCTCCCTTGAAAAATACCAGATTGTGAGGACAACTCTAAGTGACTCTGAGACAGATGGACAGGATGTGGAGGCCAGTGGTGCTTTGTCCTTTCTGTGACAAATCAATATTTACTGAAGTTCTTTCAGGCTTGGTGTGTTTTTATTTAGACTTTTACTGATAAATACTGGTTGGGATAGAATAATTCAGTTCTAGATTAACACCTGTAGTTAATTTTCTGCACTGGGAATCTTTGCAAAGCTGGAATCTTAGCTTTAACCAACATTATATTTTACCACTTAGCAGCAATGCTTTGTGGAATCCAAATCTTTCCTAAAATACTCGAGTGCTTCCTAAAGTTGTATAATAAAGTATCAACTAGACATTATTTTTGTAAGAGCTGGCAAAACATTTCCAAGCTGGACTCTAATCATCTTTTAATATGCTCTTAAAACTGTGATTGTAGAGGGCTTGACAGCATTCCTGATAGTTTGTGTTACAGACATGTGCAGGGTTGGGCTGAGCTGGGACAGCAGCAGCCTCCTCCTGTCCAGCACTCTCAGCACTTCCCTGAGTCTGTCTGGGTCATTCCTTGTAGTTCTTATCTTCCCTTTTGGGGATTCCTCTGTTCTCTGTGTTACTGGTGATATTTTGGAAGACTGGCAGGATGTTGTTTGCTGGTTTTAACCAAACTCCCTTGCAAACAATGTCCATTAAGGTTAATAACCTCCCATTATCCTGTGTCTAGTGGATATCATTTGCTGTGTCAGGAGGAGGTAGATTTGCTCCTTTACTGTGGGATTTCACTTTCTGGAACAGCTGTTTCCAGTCAGATTCCCCACACTGTGTGTAGACAGTTCACTGTAGTGCTGTGGACAGCACCTGTCTGTGTGTTGGCACCTGCATTCAGGGAGTGATTTTATTATTTTATTTAATTTTTAGGAATTTAAACGGATAAGTATACAGGCATTGAGAAGATCAGAATTCTGGAGATTGTGCCCCAGTGTCCTGCTATAATAATATCTGTAAAGCTAATGTTGTTTAGTGTCCTGTGCCCCTTTTGATTTTGGTCAGTGGAGCTGAACAGCCACAACTCCTTCCTGGAGCAGCCTTTCCTCCAGCAAGGAAATTCAAGGGACAGCAGTGCCTGTGTGACTTACACAGGGGGAGATGGGAAAAGTGATAGTTGAGGATTACAGTTTCCAGAGGTTTGTTCTTGAATAAATGCTCAGTACCTCAGCCCTGGAGGGAGATGAGAAGCACTGCTGTTAGTCTGCTTCCAGAGGCTAATGACACTGACATTTTGTGGGTATTGCCCATGGAATTAGCCTTCCATCCCTTTATTTCAAGGTAGCCCTTCCTAGATCCAACAGCGGTGGTTCAGTGTTGTCCCAAGCACCTGCTGTCTGTGTGAGCACTGTCAGTACCTTCACCCTCCATTCTGCAACACAGCTCAGCATGTTTTCCTGGAAAAAATTATCCCACTCACTGCCAATTTCCACTGAAATTCTTTGCAGCATCTTGCAGTGGATCAGTTGGAGTTTAATTCCTCCTTCCCTGCTGCTGACCACCACATCTGCTGTCACCCTTTTCAGTGCAGACATTATTTGGGTTCTGTGAGTATTTAATTCCTTAAACTGGCAGAGAACTATTGATTTTTTTTTTCCTTGGTTGTAATAACACATTGCCATTTTAATGAGTTAAATACAAGTCCCAAAAGGGTCAGCAGACTTGGCAGAAACTAAGGTATCACCAGTTTGATGAAACTTGATGGGATTCTTTTGGGAAGCTGAAAAGCAAATTAGTGTTTGTAAGGTTGAATTTTCCATGAATGTATTTAGAACATTAAGGCTGACTTCCATAAATAACCTGCCAGGTTTCATCTGAATCTTTTCAGTGAGGTGGTGCTGAAAGCAGTTGCCTGTTGTGGTAGAGCTGGCTGAGGCAGGATGTTGTGGTACTCAGAGGGTTAAACACTCTGCTGGTTAATCCAGGAGATTACCTTTCTCCAGAGCCTTCCCAGAGAAACCTCTTCAGGGCATCCTGCTTGGTTAAAAAAGGGAGCAGATGGCTTGTTGCTGCTGAACACAACAGTTTTTAAAAATACAGGGCAGCTTTCAGGATTGTGAATTAGAGCCACGTGTAAAAACAGCAGGAGGAATGATACCGAGTTTAGGAAAACTTGGAACTTAAATAACTTGCACCTTTACTGCCTGTTTCACGTTTAAAAACCCAAAGGTTGCATTCCTAGTAATAATACTCCTCTGTTCCCTTAAGTAAAAAGCTTCCCAGATGAATTCCCATCACTGCCTTGTCCTCTGCTCTTCTGCCAAGGCCAATGTGTCCATTTCATACCAGTTTGGAGAAATAAATGCTAACATCCCATTACACCAAGCTGTGGATCCCCAGCACTGTTCAGATGGAAGCAATTAAGGATGCAGCAGTGTGGAATTGTATCCCTGTGCCTGCAGACTGATAGATACTGCCTGGGTCAAACTGAATTCATTTTTATTAAACAAATTGGCCCTAATTTAACAGTGCAGATTTTGTTAAGCAGAACATGGTGTATGGCTGTGATCTGCAGCATCTGTCACCAAGGCCACATTGGATTGATGTTACAGAAGCTTGTTATGCTTAAATAGAGCTGCATCTTTGAGAAAAAATGTCCAGAATGCCCTGGAAGCTCCTGTTTGAAGCAGTATCTTCTTCACAAAGACTAAATCAACAAGTAAAATTCCAATCAGGGTGCTTTTATTCCCCCCTCCTGACTTCTCAGATCCCTGTCCAAGAGCAGTAGTGACAGACACTCCTTGGCAGGGAGCTGCTGGCAGGGACTGGTGTGGAGGAGCTGCAGGGAGGTTCCTGGGAGGGTGGGAGGAAGTGTTGATGGGCACAGAGCAGGAGGAGCTGAGCAGGGAGCCTGGGAAGCAGCAGGAGCAGGCTGGTGTGATTAGGTAGATTATCAGAGGCACGTCAGGATCATCAGTCTTTGACCTCAGCTCCCGGGCAGGGGGGCTGGGAGGCTGCCTTTGGGAAAGGCTGGCCCAGAGGGTTGTGTCTGCTGTGTGCCTGGGTGGAGGGTTTCTTTCCTGAAATAAGGTTTTCCTTTCCCTGAATCAGATTATGCCCAAATAAATGAATTTGTGTTGTGTCTTGCAATACTCAGTAGTTTTCCTCCCATACAGAAAGCTTTTTGGTACTGAACAGTGTCCTTAAAAAGAAAATATTTTCTCTATCTACCCACTCATTCACCTTCCAGATTTGGGGTGGAGTTTGAATTTTTAGCCAAAGAATTAAAGTTTAGACAATTTATTATTAATAGTAATAATTTACAGGCTCCTATAGGAAGCTTTAAATTAAGAATTGCCAAAGGCTTCTTGTAGGAGGTTAGATGAGAGTTAGGCTGAGCAGGTGTATTCCAGTTAAAACAACTGGACCTGGTGCCTGGTGTTAAATGGATGTGGAGTCAGACAGGCCAGGTGAGGGAAAGAATCAACAATAGGGTCTGAGCTGAACAAGACAGTGGTGATGTGTCTGTCCACATCCTTGTCACTTGGCCCCCCTGGTGTGGGTGTGACAATTCCCATGGGTTGGGAGCAGCAGAGGTGTGGTCACAGCTCCACCCAGGCAGTGCAGGGGGTGAGGGCTGAGGGTGTTGCCTTCAGCCAGCCTTGTGAAAGCTGAGGTTACTAATTTGTTATACAAGACATAGGGTTAAATTAGAAAAGTCTGGTGCTTTAAATATCTTTTTCAAAGGCTGCATAATCTGCTGTGGGCTAATTGTAATGACATAATCCAAAAATAGCCAATAGTCTTTTCTTGGATGCTCATCCTGGCTGCAGTTCTGCAGCTAAAGAACAGCAAAGCTGATCTCCTCAGGATGGGAGAGGGCAGAACCAGATCTGGTCCTGGCATGGCACAGGGGACACCTCTGGGGCCTGTCACATTTGGATGTGGAGCAGGAGATTAATCCACATTCAAGTAGCATGATTTTAACTGGAATGCATGTTAAATGTTGGATCCCCTGCTTTAAATTATGAGAGAGGGGATCTCCTCTCTGGGCAGACATTCCTTCCCTCTTTGCCTGTGGAATGCACAGGCTTGGTCACACTGGATTTGTCTAAGGATTCTATTTGACCTGGTGTTGCTGATAAGATGGGGGACTGGGATTTGGGAGTTGTGGGGAAGGTTGGTTTTTTCGGGTTTTTTTAAATGTAATTTCTGAAATAGAAAATACAAATAAAGTCAGTTACTTCTATGCCAGTGTGGTGCAAAAAGGCAGCCTCAACTTAACAGCAACTTCTCTGTTGCCGTGTTGTTTTTATAGGTATTATCACAAATAAATTATCTTAATATTAAGACTAAGAAAGGAGATGAAGTGACTTGAGAGATGTGGTATGCAGTACATAGCTATAGCTGCACCTCAGCTCTTGATTTGGGGTTTTTGGAAAGAAGAGTTGAGTATATACAGTGGGGATTCAGGGTGGCTGATGTGCCAACAATGTAAGAGTTATTTTCACTGATAATTCACTGAATTTTATAACTTTTTACCTTCCTTTGTAAAGAACCTTTTCAAAGCACGTTTTATAAAAGCTGAATCTAGACTCTGTTTTTGAGGATGATTTGCCTCTAGAGGTCTGTTATTTCCTTTGCTTAAGCATGCCTCAATCTTTCTTTTTCTGCAGGGACCGGTTCTCTCCTCAGGTTAGGTCGAGATGGCAGACCAGAGGCAACGCTCGCTCTCTACCTCTGGGGAGTCGTTATACCACGTGCTGGGGCTGGACAAAAATGCCACTTCAGATGATATCAAAAAGTCTTACAGGTAAAGCTTTGTGTTTTACACCTGTCCCAGTAGCACAAATTGCTTCAATTCCGTGTTCAGCAGATGGTCTATTGATGTAGGAGCTTCAGTTGGTTTATTTAGACTTTTTGCAAGGAAAATATATGGGAAAAGCAGGTGAAAACGTGGTTGCTTCTAGCAAAGCGGGGTGTGAAAACATGCCTAGGTTTTAAATTTTTCCATCTTATATCTAGTAAGTTAAATTCTCAAATGCACAGTGTCATTCTGAAAGGTCCTTGCCTGAATTTGAGCAGAATTTTAAGACTGTGATCAGAGTTAAACTCTTCCTGTTACGCAGTCTTGTGACTGTCTTAGGGCTACCACAGATGTGCAGAACTGCCCTGCTGTCCATCATTTCCACTTCTGGCACAGGGAGAGAGATTAAAGATACAAATAAGGATGAACACAGAGCATCAGTGATTACTTCCTGGAATTTTGTTCAAAATTTCTTATTCTTGGTGGAATTACTAGTTTAAGAGAAGATTTTTTTTTCTGTATATCTTTTCTTAAGAGTTGGACACATGAAATGGCTTCATACTAACCAAATAAAAACTACAAAGAAAGAGTCTTGTGACATCTTCCTTTCCACATTCCCCATAAATCTGCTTAAAGGCAGTTGCTGCTGTGACCAGTGGCAATGTGTTTGGATTACACTAGGGGTCAGCATCACCTTTCCATGAAGATACTCATTGTCAAAATTGTTCTCCTTTGGTCTTTAACTTTTACTAAAGCTTTTTCCCTTCCGAAGTTACATACTGATGGCAACTACATGGTCAAGTCTAGGAATAAACCAGGTCCACAGGTTCTCAAAAATTAGCTTTATCTTCCTAAAAGCTTTAAGTGGAAGTTTGAATAGTTTATCTTCACGCAACTGGAAAATAATTTTACTTTTCTGGGGGAAATACTGTGTCTTTTTCCTTTGGAGGAACAATCCCATGAGATCCTGGGGTGAAATGTAGCTGCTTCACATTTATCTGAACCTTGAGCTCATCTTGTTTCCTCTGCTGCTCCTTTATCATGTTCAGTCTGAACATCCCTTGTTGGCCTGGGGGCTGTGGGGTTTGTGTACGTGTAGGAAATGGGAAATAAACATATTTAATTATTGCTGCCTGACTAAGCCCTTTCCAGGTTTATAAAACTTCCCTGTGATTATTTCAGCCCTCACTGAGGCTGGGGCACAAGTGGCAGCCATGGACATGATTTACTGGAGCAGCATCATGCACAGTGAAGTGTCCCAAGGGCACACTCAGGCTGGTTTTTAAATGCTCTGAGATACTTGCAGGCACATCCAAGTGCTTGCACATGTCTTTGTTTTATGTTTGTCTAAACATTTCCCCACTGCAAAGCTGACATGTAATTGTCTGCAGACTCCTCCTGTCTTTCGTGACTTTGTGGTCATTTTCTGTAGGAGGACAAGTACCTTTTGTGGTGAGGGAGAACTGCCAGCATGTGGCTCTGTGTCATTTTTCTACTTGGGAACACATATTTTCTCTTCATAAGGAGGTGTTTAGTCAGTTATTTCTACTGATGTCTGTAAATAGCCTGGGCCATGTGAGAACTAGCACATTTATCAATGCTTTATCTGATTTTTTTTTTTGTTAGTTGTAAGAGATCTGGCCTGATTAGGGGAGGTACGTTGTGATTTCCTGATATCTCGAAACTCAGAAGTGTTTTCTATTCTAGCAAAACTTGAACTGAAAAGTACTTTGTTCCTCCACAGGAATTGGTGAATTAACCACAAGTGATCGTCTGTTCTATTTTTGCGTTCAGACACTGCAGAAGCAGCAGTTCAGACACACTTCAAGCAGCTGTGGCCACTTGCTTTTATTTATTCTTTGGTGCTATACCTTAGACTTGTGGTGTGTCTTTGCTGTAGCAGGAGCAAAATTTACTGGTGGAAATTGCTGGAGCTGAGGATAAAAAAACCCCAAACCTATTTTTATTCAATATCTCTTATTTTTTTCCAGTGGATTTCTGAGGGTCAAATCCAAGAGTCTGAAGTCAATCCTGTGAACTAAGCTAGACACTGCTGTAGCCTTTTATTATCATCTAAGGAAGAATCATCAGGGAAATTGAATCACAGATGAAGGAAAACAGTTGGAACTTGAAAGTCTCCCTTGAGTGGCAGGCTACGGAATTTAAAAAAAAAAAAATCAAAAAACAGGAAGCCAAACCCCAGGTTTTATTCTCTTTTTTCTTTCTGCAGGAAACTGGCATTGAAATATCATCCTGATAAAAACCCTGACAATCCAGAGGCAGCAGAAAAATTTAAAGAGATCAATAATGCCCATGCAATATTGACCGATGCCACAAAGCGGAACATTTACGATAAGTATGGGTCTCTGGGGCTCTATGTAGCAGAGCAGTTTGGTGAAGAAAATGTGAACACATACTTCGTGCTGTCCAGCTGGTGGGCAAAGGTAAATAAAAGGGCACAGGAGTTGTTCTGGATTGGTATTGGAAACTCTTAGAAAGCTCCATTTGATAACTGTTCTTGGTTTTACCTTTGGAAATTGCTGAATTTCTGACACCGGGTTAATTAACCTTCTCTTACTGTGTTGTGATCTTGAGTTCAGAAGTATTTTTCTAGGAACTTCCAGTGATACAGGTCTAGTAAGCAAGACCTGGGTTACTAACTGAAGTTTGGACCCTTCTAGTGGCTGTAGAAGAGATGAGAATTTGGGGGATGTTCTCTGGTAATAACTGGTCAATAATTTTGCAGGATGAGTCCTGACTGTGAACTTGGGCTCACAGAAAATCTCCTTACATTTCATTGCATAGGTTCATTTTTCTACCCTTTACCAGCATTGCCTCCATCTCTTGATTCCCCTAAGGAAGGCAATAATTATATCACTGTGCTGATTTGCTATCTGTAAAATTGTTTTTTTCAAACAATTGCACAGTGACCTATAGGAAGACTTTAATTTAGCCCATTGTCACTGTGATAAGCACCTGGCAGACATGGCTTGGACCATGGAGACATCATGGAGTTGCCATGCTCACATACTGGGAGCATCAATCCTCAGCCATGCCCACAGCCTTGGGCTGCTCCAAGTCCCTGCTGTAGGTACATCATGGCCTGTCCATCAGCTGGTACAGCTTAGTCTTTTCCAGGGTTATTTGTGCAAGTTACAGCCTGTCCTCTATGGTTGTATCCCTGGATTTTAGTACAGATGTGCTTATTAGACCTGTACCTTCTTCCAGATGCAGCAAAATAGTCCACTTAACTTAAATTGTAGAAATTACTCAAGCAAACCAGGCTGGCAGCATTCTCCTCAGTGTAAAATGTGGAGAACCATAGCCACTTTTGCACGTAATTGGAAGTATTTCTCAGTGGTAAAGTACAAAGCTGTAGCTACTAAGTTCTGCCTCTGCACTGCTGTGGTTTTGGTCTCTGATTCTGTATCCAAGTCTCACAAACTCTGTGGTCATGGCACAGTAGACACAGGTTATGACTATTTCTGTGTTTTCTATCCTCTGCAGGCCTTGTTTGTGTTCTGTGGGCTCATCACAGCCTGCTACTGCTGCTGCTGTCTGTGCTGCTGCTGTAATTGTTGCTGTGGGAAGTGTAAACCGAAACCTCCTGAAGGTGAAGAGCAGGAATTCTACGTCTCTCCAGAGGACTTGGAGGCACAGTTGCAGTCAGATGAAAGGGGTAGGTGAAAACACTGTGAGCTCTCTAGGATGAACATCAATCCCTGCTGGAGTGCTCAGTGAGCTGGTTGAGGAGAAATCAAGTCCTGGGATGTGGATGATGAGCAGGGAATGTTTGTGCTGCGAGTTACATGGGTGATGCTGACACCAGAGATAAAGTTGCTAAAAACACCTGGAGAGTCTTCACTGAACCTGGTGGGATCAGCTTCAGAGCAGTCAGTGACCATCATTATGTTCCTTCCACATCCTGGGGTAACATATGGACCAGCCATGTGGGATTGCAGAAAGAGGCTCTTGTACCCAGAGGTTGGGGGTGTCAAGGCAGCCTTAATTGCATCAGGTGTAGAGGAACTGGCATTGCTACTCTTGTAGCTCTAATACTGTTTGTGAAGCTATTTCTGTAGAATTAAATCAATAATTGAAAATATTGTGAAGCCTTGTGTATGCTCTGATGACGTTTTTAATGGGCACTGCTGCATGGTGGGTGAGGATCAGCTGCTTTTACAGGAAGGAGGAAATACAATGTCGAGTTGAGGTGAATACTGTTGTGTGCACACTGAAAATCAGGGAATTAATTAATATCATGCTCCTAAAGGAGCGTAAAACGGTTTTATCAGAGGGAGATGTGACTTGTGCTTACCAAAACATACAGTGCTGTGTTTTTTCCTTGATGTGCTAAGCCTTTTGTCTTCACTTTTCAGAGGCTTCAGACGCACCTATTGTGATACAGCCAGCATCAGCCACAGAGACAACCCAGCTCACAGCTGACTCTCACCCCAGCTACCACACTGATGGATTTAATTAAGTTAAGGAAACACTGTCATTAGAATGGATTTAAAAAAAAAAAAAAAATACATGGCCAACTCAACACTAGAATCATGAACATTAGAAGTAGAGAACGGGGAGGGGGAATAATTCTGCCACAGTAAGAAGGCAGCTTTCCAACCTGCCGAAAATATTTTGTAATCCCTTCAGCCTTTTGTCACCTTTCAGTGTCGTATCTCGATGATACGTGAAGTGCTGTAGCATGCAGTATTTAAAGCAGTTTAGCTACGGTCTTATTTGTTTCCTTTCTTTGTTTTTTGTTTTTTTTTTCTCCTGTTTTGTTTTGGTTGTTTTTTTTTTTTAGCATGTATGGAGTTATGTTAAATGTCTGTGGTGTAATGTATTGAGTCGTCACAATGTCAGTGCGATGGAGACATTCTGCATTTTAAGCAGCAGTACTGGCCTGAAAATGAGATTTAAAAAGTGTCACAGAAGCCACAGTTCTTCTGTACAGCTGAGCTGTTGAAGACCTTTAGAAGTTGAGGATTTTCATTTGAGTGCAACAAACCAATTCTTTCATTCCTCCTTCTATTTCTGCATTATTATCTAAGCAAGTTTACAAAGCCAAGAACCAAAAAATGCCAGTCCTGCACAGCTGGAGTCCTCTCTAATGCTGGTTTTCAGCTTAAATAAATCTACCTTGAAAAATAAAAAGGGAGAGTTGCCAATCTTTGAACAGTAAATTGAACAGCTCATTGTGTGTGAGGCGATCTCCAGTGAAAATGGAACCAAAACCAACTGGGAATGGGCTCCTGTGGTGGTGGCAGTGGGATTTAAACTCCAAGCACAATTCTGTTTTGATTTGAGTTCATTGTTTTCCTGTAATGCTAAAGACCAAATAGTGCAGCTTTGTTTCTGAATGCATGAGAATCTTAAAGTGAAACTGGTTAAGTGGCTCTCACTGAGCAAGTGAGTCAAATGCAGACAGTAGGCAACAGCAGAAATATTTAAAAACAATTGGTGTTTAAAAAATTGTTTTAATAATTTGAGACTTTTAATAGGAGTATTACATGTCTTTTTTAAAAGCTTTTATAATACACTAACCCTTTAATTTTCTCATGAACATCTTTGTGGAGTACTTAAATGGATTTTTAAGAACAAACCACCTTTCTTTGTGTTTATATTGTATAATTTGCACATTGTCTTGCATTTAGATTTGTTTACACCTGTGTTTATCTTTTTCTTGGGACAACTATGTGGAAACCACTGAAAAGTTTCCTGTACTATTTTGAAACCAAATCAATTCTGAATTCTGTTCTAGAAACTTTGGTTTACTGAGGTTTAACTGTTAAAAAGGCATTTTAGGCAGCTGCTGAATTGCTGGAGTATTTTATTGTCAATAGTCCTGCTTTAGGTGATCCAGAGTCAGACCTAGAACAGCTCCAGAGAACCCACACTTGGCACTTTCAGTGGGTAATTACGGCCTTGTTGATTTTGTTCATTACGGTTTTATATCACTGTCCCTTGTACTCCCATCTCCCTTATCTGTTTTTCCCCTTTTCTGTGGAGGTGCTCTTGGCGCCTTTCCCCCGAGGCTGCTGCTCCCTCACCAGCTCCAGGTGGTGCTTTGGAGCAGGTTAAAGATCCATTGGTCTGCACAAAGACCGCCAGGAAAGGGCAGGGACCCAGAGAACTCTTCAGAATATATTTTCCTGCTGTGTTTGCATGAGCAACAAGAATGGAGCACGTGAAATCTGCCATGAAACCATGTTAAACGTGCTGGGTAGGAGAACATGTTCTCCCCACGGTCTCAGTGCTCAGTGAGGAGTGTTTGCACACCCAGACTTTGCTGTGGCTGTTGGTACAAGCACGTATTTGCCTGCATGGGAGCTTGCTGCAGATCAGCATGATTTTTTTGCCACATCTGGCCCCCAAAATTCCCCCAAAATCTGTTACTTTTAATTAATGGCTCAATTTCAGCAGCACACTTCTTAAGTCATTTCTTCTTTGCCCATAGTCCTTACAGACCTGAAGTGTGGTGGTTTACTGCAAGATACTTTTGACTTTTCCTGAGTTGGATGACCTTGAGGACATTTGTGTATGTATGATTTGGCTTGAGGTCCTTATTTAGTTAATGTCTTTCTTTGACCCCTTGGAACAAAAAGCCCTTTTTAGGCTTAAACCCAATATCATTTTGTCTGTCCCTGTAGATTTTGCCTGAAGCCTGTTCTTGGTGTAGAATTGCACTCTGGAATATGATGGGGCATGTGCCAGCTTTGTCCTCTCCACATTCACTGGTTAAAATTGCCTGTATCTGCAAATTGTGTTCTTGGTTTAAAAAAAAAATAGGGTATTGAGGTTTTTTGGCTTTGTAAATGAGCATGGCTAATTGCAGCAAGTCAGTGAATGAGGAGGGGGCTGTTCCCTGGGAGATGTTCCATTCCCTGTCCCTGTGTTCATCTCAGTGGATAACACGGAGATGGTTGTTGAGTGTTGCTCTGCTGCAGAGCAGCTTTGCCTCCAGTGCTGGGGCTGGTTGTCACTGTTAATTTGGAATAATACTCTTATTTCTTAACCTCTCTGGGCTGTTTCCACAGAAGTAGAGAGGCTGATTGGAAGTTGTGGCTCCAGGGAGGTGTGTGGCACACCTGGAGTCACTCTGCAGGCTCCTGACAAGGGAACTCAAGTGTGGGCACCACATGAGTACCAGAGGCAGAACAGTTATCTGTGGGGAAAGATGACATCCAGGATAAGTTTGCAGTTTTAGTTCTTTGCTTAGCAAGGGATGAGTTTGGAGAGAGACTGCTTTCCTGTCGGTTCTGTCTGTGGGTGGTGTGTGAACAGGAAATTAGTCTGTTACGTGCCAGAGTGATGTTAGATGCTCCAAGGGAAACGGTTCTGAGATCTCAGTTATGGGGAATGATGGGAAAACATAATTCTAGAGGAATATTCATGTTTTTTGAAGCTGTTTCAAGTTTGCCCATGTTACTGCCCAATCTCTGAGTTTAGGATCGTTGTGTATTAGTGAAGTTCTTGAATTTTATAAGGAAGTGATTTAAACATTCCTTCTTTAAAGCCAAAACCGTGTCATGGCACATAAGTACATTAATGCCCACTTTCCCCTCTTGGAGGGAAGGTACAAGAGTACCCCAGGCTCTAGCACAAGTTGCACTTCATAATGGCCAAGTAGAATCGTAGTAAATGCAAAGTTCTATTGGGAATAATGGCTTAAAATCTGGTGGAGAAGCTCAGACAGGAATTCTGAGCTTGGGTGAGGGGAGCTGCAGCATCCCACTGCTGCAGCCTGACCTGACTTAATGCTGAATGTTTCCCTCCAAAATCCAACCTGAGCACTGTCCATCTCTGTCCAGCGTGTTGCCAGAATTAAAACTTAAACTTGGAATTTATTTATTTATTTGTTTCTTTAAAGTTGTATCATTTGTACAAGTTGCCTGAGTCCTCCATTCCAGTTGTTCGGCCGCCTCCACCCAGCTCCTCCAGCCTCTCCAGCACTGATTTCCTTAGCACTTGTAGCTCCACTGGGGTGAATCCCATCTGGAGAGTTGGTGTTCAGGATACTTATTCATCCCCGTGTTGCATGGAGAGCCATTCCTAGCTTAGGTGAGGAGGGAAAGCTGCTGCCAAGAGCACTCAGGTGCCGGCTGTCCCTCCTGGCACATGGAGCTGCTGGAAAAGGAGGTGCTGGATCTGTCCCACCCATCCTTCCTAGGGATGGGAACATCCTAAACACACTGTACTGAAGGGGCATTGCACCCCTTAAATGCCAGTCTCATTTTGTTAGTGATTTTTGTAGGAAATTCTTAAATATTTATCTGTATATAAATTTATGTAAGACCTCAGTGGCGTCCCATAGGGTGTTGGTTTTTGCTGGTCCAATGCAGTGATATTTTAGAGCCATGTTCCCTTTTTAGTCTTCTTTTTGCATTTGTAATCTTTTTAAACTGCTTTAGATATTAGCACTCCTAGCGTTCTTAAAGTGGGATCCTCTTGGAGGTTTGGAGGGGCAGAACTGACGAGGAGGGCTTGGGCATGGCACAGAAACACCCAGTCCTGCAGCAGAGCTGCAGTCAGGGGAGTGCAGCTCTCCAAACCTTTCCTGTCAGCCTGTAAACACCTCACACAGGTGTAACCAGGGCAGGAGCCTGACAGAAAAACTATTCCTGTCCCATCTGTGAGGCAGTTTAGTGGTGTGGGGGGACACCAGTGCACTCTGAGGGGCTGTTCCAGAGCATTTGTACCATGCATGCTGCTTGAGAGAGGCGCCTGCTTCTCTCAACCACTTTGTGCCCTTCCTCTGGTGCCCTTTGATCTTTTTGCCAGTTCTGGATAATTTAGGAAGTTTATGCTGCAGGTTTTTTGTACCCAGTGCACCTGTATCTTGGCATCATGTTTAACAGGTCACTCTGGCAGGGTGGTCAGGGCATTTTGCAGCCCCGCCTTGTGTCAGTAATTCGGAATGGTGTTTAAATGCATTAATCTTGGAGCACGGAACCGTAACCCCCCAGTTATAGTTTATAGTGTCAGGTCGATATAAACACATGCTTCAGCATCTGGTGCTGCTTCTCTGTATTGTAGTGGAGATCATCTAGTTTGTAGTGTCTCATTGCACCAACAGCTGCTTAAAATCTCTCGAAAGAATCGTAGCCAGTAGCTCAACAGGTGGCAGGAAATTTGTCAGTGTTCAGCTCCCGCAAGATCCATGGTCCCCTCCACGAGCTGCCTTTGGAGGCTTACTGGGACTGTCTGGGACTCAGCAAGACTGCAATTCCCATGTTCTTCCAAGAAGACACTTCCTTTACGAGGAGAAGCTGCGGGAGGGAACCTGGCTGTCTGATATTTGCACAAGCCAAATGCCACAAATCTGGAAGACGAACTTTCATTATGCCAATGTTACATGCACAGTTCATTTTGGTGTTAAAAGGATAGATGCTGGGAATTTCTGGTGGTTATATATATATATATGTATGTATGTATATGTATAGAGGAAGCTCTTATATAAACTGGCTGTTCATTCCCGAGTGCCATTGTCTTCTCTGCTCCCTCTCCCAGCCCTGTGGGTGTTCTCTTGCAGTCTGTGAGCAGTTGCTTGTCAAACCATTCCAAAATTTTAACGATCTACTTGAATTCCATGAGCTGCCCCTTGTCCCAGCTCCTCAGGCTGGAACAGGGCTCTGCTCGCTCCAGCTTTCCTTAGGAGAGAAGGGAGACCTGGAGAGGGCACAGGGGCAGCTCTGGAGTGACTGGAACTTGTGCAGCTGGCATGTGGGGTGTTTAGATGTGGTTAATGTGCTCATCACTGAAGCTGTGATGGAACACATGGATTTGGGTTTTTTCCCTAGTTTTCACCACATTGGACTCCCTGGAGTGGGGCTGGGTGAGCTCACAGAGCAAGGTCCACCCCATGCTGAGGGCATGGGCTGCTGCATCACGTGTGTGTATGTATGTATATATGCACATATGTATATATTTATACAACAGGTGTGCACCTTGGGTTTTTCTTCGGTGGTAAAAAGTGAGATTTGGCTCCAAGTAGTGCTCTGAACTCAGCCAGACAGGGGGAAGGTGTGAGTTTTGTGTGGCCACAATTGTGCTTCTTTGCTCTCAGCTGCAGGAAAACCCAAACCCGACCTGTGGGGTTGAGGGACTGGTGAGGACATGGTGAGGGAGCCTGTTGTATAAATAAATGGGTCCTAGGAGTGGGAGAAGCAGCTCCTGCTTGGGGAGTTCCCACATGAGCAGTGTGGTGTTTGCATGGCCGAGCACTGTCCCTCCCCTTGCAGGTTGGTTCCATAAGGACTTGGAGTTACTGAAATTCCTACACCTGAAGCTGGCAGTGATCCATATGAAGGCACAACGGCTGTGGCTGATGGCACGTGTGAGTCCCACCATGTCCCCTCTAGCCATGCTGGATAGAGTCACCACCACCCTCCTCCTCAGGCTGTTCCTGCCAGGGGCTGTTCCGGACACGCAGCACACCAGGGGTTCCTGCTTCACGGCAGAAATGGGGCAATATTGGGGAGATTTTTACTGCTGACACTGCTGAAGTTCTGTTTGTGACCATCACAGTTGATGAACTCCAAGTTTGCCAATTCCAAACGTGCTGTTTCCTCGCTGGATGCTGAGCTGATCGCTGTCATTCCTTCCTCCCTCTCATCCCACCGTTGCCTGCCTTGCTGTGGTGGGGTGTGGATGGGTCGGTTGGTGTCACTGCTGACATCCCAGGCGGTTTATGTTCATTTTGCATGTGAGCAAGGCCCTGAACTGTGTCATTCCTCGTGGGGTTTGGTTTCCTGGCTCCTTTATGGAGCCAGAGGGAGCTGAGGATGCCGGGAGAGATGCGCCTGCATTTGTACTGCACTTCAACTCGGGCAGGGGTGGGGGAGAGGGGGAGCCCATCTTTAAAAAAGAAAAAAAAATAGTAAAAAACCAAACCAAACCCACCACAATCGAAGTATAAATGCATCTGAGAAGCAATTATAATATAGACATATATCTATTTTGTTATGTTACTAAAGGACCATACTTTGAGTTGTCTGTAAGTAGACGTGGCTGTCTGAACTTTGTGGATTGTAACACTCGATACTACTGAGCTCCTGTACATACCCGCGGCGACGGCAGAAAGAATTATTTTCTGTTTTAGCATGGTAATTTGTGTCTTGTATGTCCAAATATAAACTAAAATAAAGATTGCTAAGTTATCGGAAACCACTGTTGTAAAATTAATGTTTTCAATGCAGAAATGCCCAGCAGATTTTTTCTTTCTTTATTTGCACGCTGGAACGCAGCACAGGAGGGAGGGGCTGTGGGACAGGGTGGGGGCTGGCTGGGAAGTGAGAGGTGGGAGAGGTCACCCATCCCTGGGCACTGGGTGCAGGGTCCCTGGGGCAGGAACTTCAGCCACTCCCCTATAGCCCTCCTGCACCCACTGTGGGGTGTGGGTTGATTTTGAGCCTTGAAGTCCAAAGATCTTCGTGTGGTGCTGGACCCTGGCAGGTATTTGGGGTGCAAATGCAGGTTAGAGTTGTTGGTGGAGTGGGTATTGTGTGCAGGGCTGAGGGAGGCCAACAGAGGCTGTCTCTGCAGTAAAAATACCCTTTTCTGGAGAAACTCTGGTTATCGACACTGGGTTTGCTCCTGGTGTTGCTGGTGGAGAGAGCAAAGAGAGTGGAAGATGTGCTCAAGGTGCTACGAGATTCATCCAAGCCAAGGTGGGGGCCAAGGCAGCACAACTGTGTCCTGACCCCAGGCCCATGGTGACTGTGGGGCTGTCCCTGCTGTAGCTGCCAGCGACTGTTCTGACCCTAGGATTGTTCATTTTGGAAAGGTGAGTTCTGCGTTTGATGGAGGCGAGCGCAAAATTGTGTTTTAACTTGGGTTGTCGGGTTGGACAGGGCTTTGAGCAACCTGATCTAGAGGGAGGTGTCCCTGCCCATGGCCCATGTTGTCCTGGCAACACCAAAGCTGCTGGGGACGAGCAGCCCCTCTGGAGAGGCAAGAGTGGTGTGCAGGGTCAGGCCAGATGGGGTTCAAAGCTGAGACCAAGCTCAACTCGGGAACGTGCTCCTCACCACTTCCCTGCACTCCTGTCTTGGCACAGTCTGATCTTTACCGTGGTTTCTGTCCCAACCCCACAAGTCTCTGCTCCCTCACTGTCCCCTCTCTGATGTCCCCAGGGTGTCAGAGGTCCTGTCCAGCCCTGTGCCCACCCCAGTCAGTCACCCAAGGCTGGGATGACCGAGCTGACCTGGGGGAAGGATGTTGATCCCTTCCTGGTCTGCAGAGTGCAGGGCCCTGGGACAATTTTCCTCCTTCCACCATGACTGTCAGTGCCTGGGAGCCTTCCCAAACCCAGTTCAGCCCCAAGCCAAGCCTGGACTCTGCACAGCTTGGGGTGGGAATGGCTGCTCCAAGCTTGGGGCTGTGATTGCAGAAGGGGGTTTGAGGTGAGGGGTCTCCATGACCCAGAGCAGACACAGCCTGGGGAAGGAGGGGGCCTCTGGAGGGGCTGCAATGCTCTCGCTGCCAAGGTTT
>VXBB01017645.1:11526-29342 GCA_013399915.1 Illadopsis cleaveri | reverse complement strand
CCAGTGGAAAACCAGCTGCTCTGGTGTTCCGAATTGCAGATTATATCCAGGTAGGAATGCTTGGCTCCTCCCACTGGATGGAGCATCTCACAATGGGATGATGTAATTTTATCAGTCCTGCAGTGAGATTCAATGGCCCCATTAACAGAAGCTATCCCCTGGAGAGAGGATGAGTCACAGAAGAGATAAAGAACACTGCCCCACTTGGTTTTAACAGCTGGTAATAGAAGACATACTTTAGGTTACCTCTTGCATTGCAACCTAAGACATAATGCCACACTTGTCACAGGAGAGAGGACATGGAGGTGACAAGCAAGTGCCTCTCAAGGGACTGCCCTGGCTGTGTCCTGGGCAGGCGTGCCCAGCAGGGACTCAAGAGACACAAAGTGCCTGTGTCACTAAGTTCTGGGAGCCATGACACATGGTGGCAGCCAAAAAGCTTTAGAGCCATGACACCTGGTGACAGCTGCAATGGGGCTTGTGCCAGCCCCAGGAGTCCCTGGGGAAGCACATGGCCATTCTCTAACACAGCAGGCACAGGTGGAAAGAAGAGATGGATCTTTAAGGTCATCCAGTGTAAACTCCCCTGCCATGGTCCGGGGACACCTCTTACTAGATCAGGTTGCTCAAAGCCACATCCAACCTGGCCTTGAACACTGCCAGGGATGGGGCATCCACAGCTCCTCTGGCAACCTGTTCTGGTGCCTCACCACCCTGACAGTAAAGAATTTCTTCTAATATCTAATTTAAACCTACTCTCTTTCTGTATCAAGCCATTCCCTCTTTACTATCACTTCATGTTCTTGTAAAACCTCCCTCTTCATCTTTCTTGTAGGCCCCCTTCCAGTACTGGAAGGCTGCTATAACATCACCCCAAGGCCTTCTCCAGCTGAACTACCACAGCTNAGATTAAATTTGGTTACCATTCATGCTACTTAAATTCTGCAACTTGTTTGCACGTGCCTCAGGAGCTGGGCTCTCTTTGCTGTGCCACACCTTCTCTGCTTGTATGACAGTGGACAGAGACCACATCATACCCCTCACCTAAACACAGCAGTATGACACTGCCCACATACACTTCCACTCCTTTTATTGCAACTTTTCAGTGCAGCCTTCCTGCTATGGTGTCCCAGGTGCTGTGTGCAGAGGGCTGCTCCTTAGGCAGCATCGGGGAGGGTGCCCATTCACGGTTCAGCTTATTTGGATGAATTGGCTTATTGATGCAGGTTCTGCCACAGTACAGAGGTATTTGGGAAAGTTAGGCTCCATCCTGAATTTTGGTTATGAGTGCTTTAAGCATTTTCCCATCTACACCTTAGAAGTCTGTTTTTTAAAATACCAGTTTGCAAGGTCAGAGCATGAGGTGCCTCAGTGCACATACAACACTAGATACAGAAGCAAGGAAGAACCCAAGAGATGTGAGAACATGTCAGCTCAGCTGCTAAGAATGAAGCACCAACTTTTCCCATGCAGACATTAGTTGTTTCAGTTTACACAATGCTGTGCAGACAGAACTTAACCAGCATCTCCTGCAGGTCACAACAGCTAATGCACTAGTGCCCACAGAAGCACACACACACCAGCACTCAGACCTTGTAGAGCTGCTGCTGATTAGAAGCAGCATGTTTATTACTTAGAGAACTTTAGACCATGTTTAGTTTAAACAGAGAACTTTAAAATACACACACACAGCCCAGAAATTGTCAATTTAACATTCTTCAGATTTGGGAGGATAGAAACTGGAAGGATTCTTTTCCATAGAGACAGCAGATTTCTGACAGTGGAACAGATCTTTCACATCAAGAATTGAAGAGGACCACACCATAGCTAAGGAACATTTGATTCATAAAAACTCTCTCTTTTGTATGTAGTTGGCTTTGTAAAAAGAGACAGACAGCTATTTGAGTCAACAGCTCAGTAAAACTGAACTCTCCCCTCTCCTGCCCAAAAATCCTTGAGTACACAATCTTTATTTCCATTTACTTGCCAAAGAGCTACCAGAGTTTCTCAGGAACCAAAAGTATGTAAATACAAGTCCTTTGGACAAAATAGAAATGTTTGGCTTGTAAGTGTTCACTGAAAGGACACAGTCAAAAAACGAAGAGGAAATCAAGTGGAAAAACATACTAGCTCAAAGAAGAATGATGTTAAGATTGCTCTGGGCATCCAAATCTCTGTGGCGGTGTGCTGCTTAGCTATATATCACATCAAACACAGCTTCAGTAGCTACTGGGACAGACTGTGTTCAGGTATTTTGAATGTCACACAGAACACAATGCTCTCAAAGGCATTGGATACCCAACACACTTGAGTTCAGACTGATTGCAGAATGCTGAGGTCTTTGCAAAATCAAAAACAACTAGCAGAGTTTATATCTATTTAGAATTAGGTTATGGTATTCTCAGAAGAACAGACACTTTAAAAAACTCAGTATTCTACTGCCTTCTATTTATCCAAACCAAATCAATGCTTTATGATGTGTTGGCCACATGTGCCTATTAAATATCTCAGTATTTTGTTTTTACACACAAGTACCAAGTCTCTTTCAAAAAAAAAAAAAAAAATAGTCTCCTCTCTCAAATTTCCTGTCTGTATTAAAGTAATGCCCAGTTCTAATAAGAACAAGCATGTAGCATCTCTGACGTCATGAACTAAGAGAACACAGATTAAGATTTCTTGAATTACTAATATCTGGTTTTGGATGCAACTGGGAATGAAAGAGACACTGAGAATTTTCATGTAGTTTCATGCCTAGATGTGTATCTGCTCTGTAGGAACACACATCTAAACAGACACCAGAGAATGGTGCCCTATGTGTTCAGATTTTTCTAATATTAATTGTGTATATATAGCCTGAAAATCCTTTCTGAAAGCCAGTGTATTGCAAACTGGGCTTTCAAAAAGTGATTCTGACCTGCCTTTAATCTGCTGAAAGTCTGAGGGAACAGGGCAGGGAACAATCCTTGTCATCCAGAATTCTGAAAATAGTTTAAAAGGATCAAGCACTTGGCATCTAGTGACCTTAATCACAATGATATTTCAGTTCCTGGCTCTTTCAGACTCTGAATACTGTAACTTCATCTTTCAGTCAGCAGAGCTGAAGAGTTAAAGCAACAACGCACCATCACCTGCAGACCATTCTGTTGGCTGGCTGTTGTCAGAGGCACCCTGGCATCACAGCCAGGTGCCATGCAGTTGCACCCAGACCACTACCCTGCCAGTAAGACAAGCATGAGAGAGGGTGTTTGCTCACCATCCTCCCTTGTGCTTTCTTCCAGCCCATCGTTGCTTGTGTCTTTGCACTAAGAGGACTTGGACTGCTGGCCAGCTCTGGCTTGCCCTGCAAAAGCAAATCAAACTGGCATTAGCAGTCTGAAGAGCCATCTCCCTGAAAACTGCTTAGATTACAAAATCAAACCAAACCCAGAGCTTAAGAAAAGGGGGGTTAACTTCTTCAAGGCTTCAACAGATAGCAGCTAAAGAGGGGCCAGGATGACAAATGTACCCAGAATCCTGCTGGGTCAGCATTATATGGTTGGAGATGGAATCAGTAAACATTTTTTTCTGATGCAGCTAGATGGATAGACTCACATCCATGCCCAGTTTCAGGTATACCACCACACTGACTGCACTGAGTGGATGAAGCACACATAAAACCTTCTAATTCTGTATTTGTGGCTCAAGCCTTCAGACAGCATAATAAAAAGTGATTAGTGACATTTTCACTAGAGACAAATCTGAACGCCTCACCAGAGAACATCTTCAGACACAGATAAGAAGCTTTAAGGTCAGATATCTACAAATACCTTAAGATGTTGGGTGTTTTGGTTTCTAAAAACATTGTGTTATAATTTCTGTGCTTTCAGCATCAGAAATCTTCAGAAACCATGGGGGTTAAGATGGCTGGATAATCAGTGAACTTTTCTGATGCCGCCAGTACCTAAAGACAGTTGCATGCTTTAGCAGATTTGACATTACTCTGTAGCTGGTATCAGTGACGTAGCTTAAGGATTAATACAGCAATCAAGGCTCCTTATCTTCTTCACCCACCAGTGTGACAGGACAGCATGTACTCAAACAAGTTTGAGGCTCTATGCACACCTGTGGGGAGATTTATATTGAGCATTTATTATTAGCTGTAAGCAATCCCAAAGCAGGGGCAGAAAAGAATCCACAAGAGCTGAGGCAACCAGCCTTACACATGCTCAAACAAATAACCCAAATTCAGTGTACCAGACAATTTGTTGGAAAACCTAAAATAAAGGTGTGAGGCTTCTTAGAATGTGTTTGTGGGCAGGACAGTAACTTCAGTACCATCCAGTGGTCACTGGGTGTCAGAAAAGTGGAAAACTGCAGAATGTCCATCTATTAGCTCCAATTTCCCAGCTTCCTAATGATACATTGAAAAGACAGTCTGCCTGTAACAGAGATAAACAGAGCTGCCAGTTCCCAATGCCAGCATATTTATAATTTTCACAGCAGTAATTAGGATTTGCTAATAGTNTATTCACCTTGAGCAATCAGGGCTCTTTCCATCTGGTGAGAAAATGAACTGTAGTCATCACAGGCCTTTATCAGCCATTATGGCTGTTTCCTGAACAAAACTGAGAGGAAATTAAGACAAATAGTTTATCCAGTTTCAAATTACGAATTTTGTAAAATGCAATTTATCAAAGTCAATACACAAAAGAAAAATTGTTCAGGAATAGTGTTTGCCTTTCAACTGCAAGATTAAAGAAGTGGTCACCTGGAGACTGCCTGTTCTCAGGAGAATCACAGCATGGCAAGCCATGTCATCTGCTCCACAATGCAAGGGAGCAACGCAAGCAACTTCCCTGTACCCTTATCTTAGGATGGGCTGCTCGGAGATTTTACTCAAAATCATACTGTGACAAGATCTCAACAGCAGGTTTCATCCAACATTCCACACTAGGACATTAATCTCAGCACTTCAAGCAGCTATGACAGAAACAGAAGAGAGATGATAACATCTTGCACCATGCATTTCTGAAAAGACTGTATTAAAACTGCAGCTACACTACATTGTAGCATATTTAGATATTACATACCTATATATGGCTTCTTGACTCTACTGATCTAGACAACTGCATTAATAATGCATATTTTTTTGAAGAATATGCTTTAGTTGGACTTGAAGTTATGGCATTTCAAGTTATATGTACATATATAGTAGCTCCTCTGGTTGCAAAACTACCACCTCATGATCTTAGGAAATGCAAAAGTTTGCCACTACTTGCTAAAGAAACACTAGCAAAACAAGATTAAATATAATTCTGGCCATGGTTGTCTCTAATCTGGCCCAACAGGTTATGTTAATATATGTATTAGACAACAATCAAAGAGGAAGGACAAAATCTTTGCCTCCTACTTCATGCCACAGCACTTGCTTAACCAAATGAGTAAATGAGGCAATGCAGATGGGGTAACTTAAACTTCCAGCCTCTGTAATCCTATAACTGATGGTCAAATGAGCTGATCAAACAACTCTGTTTACCTGCAGACTGGTTTGGATTCCACTGGTGTCCAACAGCTGAGGAAAATCATTTTGCTGTTTAGTTTCAGACAATTCTGCAACCCAAGTTGATGACTTCTCCCAGTACCACTTGACATCAGACTTAGTGAAGAGCAAAAAATAAGTTTTCTGGACGTGAGTAGGTTTGAAAAGTCTTACAGAACTAAAAATATACAGTAGTAGCCAAGAAGGAGGCAAAAAGGATTTTTTTTATTTAATTAGAGACATCAACATCAGGTTTGTTTTCAGCTTCAAAGACACAGAAACTGATAAAGTATGATAATATTTCACTGTGAAGACTGAAGTACCAGACAGCAGGAATTGCTCACTGAACATGTGGCAGACACAAAAAACTATTGCACTCCCATCAGTTATTGGTCACTTGATAATACGTCAAACACATCTCCAGCAAGGAAGAAATGCATGTTGCTATTAACATTGCAAATGAAAACCAACAGGCTTCCCCCCTCATTTGTTGCTTAATGGCTCTACTCCCAAGACACTCTTTACCCATCCTCCTCTGGTAGTAAAATAATTCAAAGGTCCATTTTCTGTAATTTTAAAAGATCATCCAAATAGCAGTCTACATGCAAAATGCAGGCATTCCTCTGGCCAGGCTAAAGACTGCTGCACACTTCCCTCATGTTTGTGCCTTATCTTTAGTGAGATAAACCCTAATGCTCAGAAGCTGCCCCAAACCAGTGGAGGTAAAGTTAAATGAGTTGTAGGCTGAGACATGGATATTCTTGCAGGTTCCCTCCTGCCTGCCAGTACTTCAGTATTTCAGTGACTCAAGTCCTCATGTTGCTCTGCCAGGTTACTCTGCACTCTGCTCACTTATTTTATCTGCCGACATCTTTGTGGCCTCTTGAGGCCCTTGCGTGCAAACCCTACTTGGTCTGTATCAGGCTTATGTTTCAGATGCCTTTTTTAAAAGCAAGTATTTCTACCTCTGTCCAGCCTCAAAAGACCAAATCCTGGTATATTTGTTAGGAGATTGTTCCAAACTCTTCATGTCTTTGGGCATTAGTTCGCCCCATGAAGTCATGCAAGGGGTGCAATATGTTTGTTATGCTTATGACAAACCACCACAGTTCAATGAGCAGTTGTTAGCTCTTTCGTACTCTGTTTCCACTGAGAGTTTCTGAGTCTAGGGACAGCTTAAGGATGAATGCTGAACAGCTTTCTCACAGGCAGCAGAGCTGTCAGCAAAGGAAAGAAACTGGAAGAACCAGGTAAAAAGCAAGGACTGATTTTGGATTGCCTGGCTATCAGCTTTTTCTGGTTGTGTTCTGGCAGCTCATTTTCTCAACTGCCTTTGACATGCTCAGTATAAGGATGAACATATCCTAGACAAAGATTCTGCTGCCAATATTCTTCAGTATTGCTCTAAATATAATTCCTTTCCCCTTGCCAAGCCCTTTCCTATTACATTTTGTAGGAGAGTATGCACTGCATCAAGCAATTCTGCACCTTTATTCTCCTTTCCATTCCCTCCACCAGAAAACTACCACCTGNCTCAGCAAGGCCTCAGCTAGGGTAGTTCACAGATCTAGATATAAATCATGTCCTCCTTCCCTGAGGAATTCTGTAACACCTGAAGAAATAAGTCTTAAAACAATGTAATCTTGCTAGAATTTTGTGCTAGGCCATCAAGAGTTTTATTTTAATTTCATTTGGATTAATGTGGGTTTAGCACATTAAAAAAATTGGAGGGAGCCTGGGAGATGGAAGTTAGCAGACATCTGTACCATAGATGTCTGGTGTGGTTTTTGACATGGTGGTGGATGGTGTTCTCCATTAAAACTAGATTCAACCTGTCACGTTAGCCACTAAATGGATAAAGACCTAGTTGACACCTCTAAAAACCTAAATGTAAGAAGGAACTGAGCTTCCAGTGGGACAAGAACAATTCCCAGTGCTGTTAGGTATGTTCCAAAAGACTTGAAAGAACAAAACCACCAGCAGAAAGATATCAAACAGGACACAGCTTTTGTGTCTAGTAGAGAGGTACAAGGAGGTCCCATAATTGGAAGTGAATCTGAGAAAAATCAAACATTGAATTTTGCACATTTTCATCCATGATGATAATTAATCATTGGTGTGTTCAACTAAACTTTATGATAAATGTTAACTACTGCCATTTAGGCAGGCTAAAATGGACCAGCTGAGGGAGAAAGAATGGAGAATACATATAGCCTGCCTTCCTGGAAAGGCAGATTGGTTGATCACAAAGATCTATCTTAACCTTCAAAGAACAGATGGGTCAAGATGGGAGACTGAAGGAAAACTGTTCTTCTGTCATAAGGACACATATTGCACTGAACCATGCTGCTACAAATACTGTGGCCTCTGCCATGTGCCTTACAGCAAGCCCTGTTCTAATCTGTATTTGTCAGAAAAGAATATTCCATGTGTTCTGAGGAGTTCATCAAAAGCACATGGAAGATGATTGGGATGTGATTAGCAAGGCTCTCCCCTGTCTCTGGAAGAAAACGTCCCCACCAGTCTTTCATTCACCTCTTCATACACATTATGATCATGCCACATATTTGGAACAGTGTTGGGAATCTTCCCTCCCTCTTTTGATAGACAGATATTTACAACAAAGTATCAAGTCTGAATTTCTAAGATCCGGACATCTTATCATAAAGCTCATTTTGTTTTGTCTTGGTCTTTGGAAAGGCAAAAATTACAAAAAATTGCACAAAATATGTATTTGGCTTCTGGACATGAGGGGATTTGACTGTGGCTTTCAAAACTGCAGATACATTTTCAGTGTCCATTTGACATATATGGTTGAATGACGTTCTCATGACAAGGCAATTTAGAAAACAGAGCATGCATTCTTTGGGAGAAGTGTGAACTTCTTTTAATGGGAATTACTTCCACCGCAAAGTAAAGGAGACCCACAGATTTCTGAACTCTGCCCACTGAAATGTCTGTTTCTTTTGATTTTGGAGAGAGGCAGAGGATAAGTGTCTGACCAGCTTCTTTGTAGTTCTGNTTTTTTTTAACATTGAATATATTTAGGCTGTCCAGCTTCTCTCACAAGATTTTACTTTCAAAGTGCATGAATACTTCTCCCTGCTGTGCTCTTAGCCACGAGGACTTCCAGAACTGGAAAGACAGCCAGTGCTTCCCTCACAACAGATGAGCATTTCAGATCTTCCTGTGTGGCATCCCTGACTGATTCTGGGTCAAAGGACTGGGGAGAGCTGGGAAACTGAAAGAGGGCAAAGTAAAAGTATGTCTGGTTTTCCAACTGGCTGAACTCTCTTCTTGCTCTGTTCCAGCCCAAGGTTCTGGTCTCCCTGGCAATGAAGCCACTGTACCAGCCGATCGCCAACCCAGATCAGGGCCAGAATGCTTTCAGAGGACGGGCAGTGTCTGTATTTTTCCTTCCCTTAGAGCTAACTGTCATTTGGCCAGAACAAAAAACAATTCAGAGGGATACAGGTCTTAAAACTACCAGGTGGCTATTGCCAATTCTTGCTTTCCTGGCAAGTGTCTGCATCCTATAGATTTGTTAGGTTAGAATTCTCTGTTTCATCCACTTCCAAATACATTTGGTAAACAGCCCTTGAATTCATCTCAGGCTTTTGATTTCCCTTCATGTAAGATAATTTACTTTCCAACTGCTCACACTAATTTGATCTGTTAACTCGTAGCATCAAAAAAATTACATGTCCAATTTGTGAGTAACGGAATGGGCATGAGAACTTCAGTTTTGTCTGGTGTATCATGAAAACCTCCCCAGCATTAATGTTTTTTGAGGTAAAACAATCTGGTGTGATATTTATCAGCACAGTTACAGTGTCCAGTAAAGAGTTTCTTGGAATCCTTCTTCTGCATATTCAACATTTTTTCCAGCTCACCAAATGGCATGACTCGGGGAAAGGGAGCCATAACTGGGGGAAAGGGAGCAGATAATCATCAGCAGTGATGTAAGAAAGGAATTTGAGTTTGTTTCCTTTTCTGTACTTTGGAATACAAGTGTCATTTAGTCCCTAAGTGGAAACCAAGGGGTGTTTATCTGCTGCATTATTTTATTGTGCTACCTGGTTCTCAGGGAAATGGATGAACAGCAGAAGGGAAACGAAGAACTTTCTGTATAATATACCCTCAGTAACGTAATAACTCATATGTGGAAGACTTGTTGCTCTGAGTTAAAAAAAGATCATGCTACTTTGAGAGTGACTCATGGTCCAATCTGTTCCTTTCTGCAGAGAAACAGCTTACAGAGCTCTGGCTCATCACAGTATAAAGCACGGTATCCTCCTACTGATATAGAATATGTTTAATTTTAAGGCTCTTCCTCCTTTCTATGCAATTAACCAGTCAATGCTTTCTTCCCATCTCTCCATTTGGGCTCTGAAGGTCACATCGAGTCCTTCATCTTCAGCAGGCAGATTCATCAGGGTCCAAAGGGGACATAAATATGAAAAAAATCCAGTAGGACATGCAAGACAAGGCAGTTTGGTTGTCCATCTCTGGAACAAACTGCTGATCAAAGTCCTAAAGCCTCCAGTGTGGTGTTGAGTTGCATGTGACATGTGGGGGTGTAGTTTCAATGCTGACAGCTCTGCTTATCAGTTCTTGCAGACTTGGAGCGTGTTCCTCCTGCCGCGCTTGCACTGAAGCTTATGTTCATCCAACGTGATACAGAAAATTAGAAATCCAGCACCTGCTGACCTACATGTCACCAGTTGTCTGTGTGGGGTGTACTCTCCATCCTGCATCCTGACACTTTCTACTGCCAGATCCACAGGGATATGTGGCAAGAAATTACACCTTTGGCCGTAATGAGAAAAATCCCTCAAATATAGGATTGGACCCATCAGCCTCTGTTAGCCTGCATTTCAGTGGGACCACCTAATGTGGCTCTGACCCTCCTGTCAAGAAGAAGAAACCGAACCACTGCATCACTTAGCAAAAGCAAAGATATACACCAGTTAATGAAAGAGATATTAGTGCTTTCCAGAAATTCCTTCTGACTGCAACCCTGATATTAAAAAAACTCACCCAAATAAAGAGGTTTTGCACTAAAGAAATATTAACAGAATTGGCAGCAGGGGGAAACATCAGAGAAACTTAAGCTGCCTGTGTTTTGGATTGTTCATGCTGGTAGTTATGGTACAAGCCAGCCAGATCACTTGTACATCCACCAGCCTTGTTTGCCACTTGGCAGAATGCAGTTTTGCTCTTTCACCCAAGAAATCTAAACTCGGATCAAGGATTAGGTAAGAACTGGCCCACAATGCTACAGAGTCAACTTGACATTGGACAAGAAGTCTCTCTAAAGAACACAGAGGTGCTTTTCTCCAATGCTGCATGCCATTATGTGGCTGTATTGGGAGCTATGGGTTGTTGTATGTGTTCTTCTCTCTAAGTAGCTACTTTTTCACTCCAACAGACCATTCAGACAGCCATCTTCCCAGCCATGGATGGATGGAGATTGGAGATTAGGTCACAGACACAAGCCAGTAGTTCTCACATGTACTTTGCAGGGATGGCTTCTTTCTCTGGTATCAGGGGATCAAGGAGTTATGCCTTCAAACCTCGTGTCTGAAACAGATGTTAGATACAGAAAGGAGGGATGTGGGGCACTTTCTTTGTGAGAGAGCAGGGACAGTGGGACAGCTGTGGGCAGAGGTGAGTTGTGCCTCACTGTGGCAGCTGAGACACAAGGCCAGGACATTAGTCAAGGGAAGAGGGATAATTTCTAGCTACCAGCCTCCTTCTAACCACACTTCTCTCACCATGACTGGTGCAAACCATGTCCAGCCAGGCAGATACTGACCTGCCATGGGGTTTGATCTGACCAGCTCATGCATACAGAAGTGCTGTGTTCAAAAGGCCTCTTCTGGGGAGTGAGGTTCACAAGCTAAATGGAAGGCAAAAGAATGAATAGGAGCCTTTTGAATAGCTAATTAATAGGTTTGCCATCTACCTGAATTATATTCTTCCCTTTTGAGATTTTTTTTTTTCCTTTGGCTGATACTGGAAAAACAAACACTTGAGCACATCCTAGAAGGAAAGACTAGGTGAGAACAGTGCTCCATATCCTGTGAATCCAGGTACATTTGTCCCTTAAAGAAAGCTCTTATCAGTGTTTCACAAGCCTAGCAGTGCCAATGTGTTTAGAATTGTAAGGAAATGTTACACAAAAGGCAATTTATTCATATCAAAACCTACAAAAATAGTAGGTGTAGTGGGACCTACATGCCATTTGGGCAAATTCTGTTTCTTTTGCACTCTCCTTTTCCTTGGCCAACACCAATGATATGCAGAATGGCAGAATAACTCACATGTATGCTAATTTACCTCTTTCAGCTATTTTCTCTTAGACTGCTATTTAAAAGCACATATTAGTTTTGCAGCAAACACTCTCTGGGCTGCTTTCCTCTGTGATTTTTTGCCACATCTCCTGCTAGACAGCCAGAAGAGCATGGATGTTCTGTGTCAGAGAGGTCAGTGTTCAGACACCTGAGCAGCATCTTGTTCACAGAGACAACATATTTTCTTAGCGGACCACATGGGATCTGCCGAAAACTTTTCTGGATTTTCGTCACCAGATGGTGCTCCAGCACTGGGCTAGTGCTGCTTGGGTCACTTGATGAAGCACCAGGTTCTCCTGAAGCTTTGGGCTGTCTGTTCTCCTGCAAGGTCAATTCCATTATTCTGGTCTGCAATTCTGATTGCCTCTGTCTTGGGCCTTTCTTCGGCAAGGGTGAGTGTGCCCTCTGCCTGCTTCTCAGTAGCAGTTTTCTCATTGAGTTGGTTAGGTCATAGGATTTGTCCAAAACACTTTGGTGTATGGCTGTGATGTCTTGCATTGCTCCCACAACAGGCATTGTAGTTGGATCTGGCCATGCTTCAAGCCTCTTCTGCTCATAGATCTGTTTTCAGAGCATGGCACACTCCTATCATGATTTTCTTCATTGAAGGTACCAAAGCCTTTTCCTGGCCTGGAGTTTTGTTTTAGCATCAGCTAGACTGAAGATCAATCAGGTAGGCAACATGTTTGACATGACTGGAGTGACTTCCTTCAGTATGCTTTTGTTCCCACATGAAGAGTTTGAACTTGGAGGGGGATCAGGCATCCCCCATGCAGCACACAAGCTGCTGTGAGCTCACTGAGGTGGGCATCGGCTTTGGGACAGTACAGAAATGCTGGGACCAGGGAGCCTAGTTCTGGGGAGTAAAATGTCATCCACAGAGTGGTGTATGCCAAGTAAGTCAAATCCTGAGAAAAAAGAGATGTCAAAGCTATAGCCTGTAAAGCCAGAAACTCCAGTGGTGCCACAAGGCTCCTTCTGAGGCCCCAGAAGAAATGTTGTAGGCTACCAGGCAGTGCCCATAGACACACACTGGCTCGCTGAGCACACACTGAATGCTGACAGGCCTGTTTCAGCCAGGCTGCACCTGAAGTATCTCGCCTCACACTCGAGAACAATACAAACTCACTCCACCCAGTCTGGGAACAATAAAGTCATTTCCACACACCAGACCTGTTCAGTACAAGGGAAATCTGCCCTGCACATACAGCAGTGGGAGCAGAACAGTCCCACAGAGGTTTGGGAAATCTGCCTTTTTAAGCTCAAATATTTTCATTAATGACATCATTCAAGCTTCATGGATTTGGCTTTGTCCACATCTAGTAATATAACCAGAGCATAATATAAGGGGGTTTCCAACCTAATTGCTCTTAAATTTCAAAACATGCAACTTTGTGCATGGGCACATTGGGATGACATCATGATGTTTACAGTTCTTTAGGAGAAAAGGAAAGAGCAGTGTCCTTTCCCTTCAGATGGCCAGTGCCCGGGTCATGTATGGTGTCATGCAGTGGTTTGTATCCTTGGATTGCCTTCCAATAAATAAAGATTGAAATTCACCCTCCCAAACTAAGTTTTGAAGGCCTCAGACTTGCTTTGCCACTGAGCCAGGAATTCCACCTCAGGACTGAGACATATTTCCAATAGAAGCTTTTGGTGAACAACAGGAAACTCATCAGGAAGTATTTTTGGTTAAAATATGCTAGTTTTGAAATTCGACATTCTAGACAAGACCTGCTTATGCATTCTACTGCCTCAAATCTAGTAGGTCAGGTAACAAGAGGCACTTCCTTTTACCACTGAGGACCTGGATTATATCCCTCAAAATGCACATCACAGAGAATTTATTAAATGTAAACTAATTTGGGATTTGTACTGCAGGTCAGAAAAAATATGCAGGCTGTGCTAGCCTTTTCCTGGTATTTGTCTCTGGCTTTGTTTTTCAGCAAGTCCGTGGATTACTCCAAACTGATAACTTTAGGTCATGCAAGACATGTCTCTAGACCCTAAGGCAACCTACATGAGAGCAGTTTCTTCTCATGCTAACGAGGAATACACCACAGAGGCCCTCTGTTTTATGACATGGTTAAACATCATGGCATGAATGCAATTTCTTGCTCTGGCTCATATGTATGTATGACACTGGTAGCAGAGTCAAGACATTAATCTGTCTCCAGGCAGCCTGAAAACATGGCTGATTTCACTGAGAACTACTCTGTTCCTCTTAGACATATGCAAATTCCAATGTCCATTTCTATGACTGCCTATTTACCCAAGTAAATGAAGCTGTGCTGAGGGAATTAAATATGATCCTATTTGATCAAGAAAATCCAATTAAAACTCAGAATTTTGTGCAAATTTTGAAAAAGTACTTTCCTTATTTCACTTTTCTTTCTAATTTGATGTGTGAAACATAAAATATCCGGTGGCAGTGATTATTGCCCACTGTATCACACTAAACCAGCATTAATACCAAAAGATATGAAAATATACGTGCAGCATTTTTACATCTGTGCATCTGATTCAAAGTCTGTTTGTGGAAAGAGTGTCATAAAGACAGCATGAAAACCGACTTAATATTATGAAACAAATAAAGAAGAGCATTTCTTTATCTCCTCACTTTTTCTTACAAATCCAGATTCTTGGAGCTGGCACAGATAATAAAAAAACAAACTCTAATAAAAAAAGCAACTCATATTTGATAAAGGAATAATTGCAACAGCTGCATCATCAGAAAATCATAGAAACATAGAATGGTTTGGTTTGAGTTGGAAGGATCTAGTTCCAACCTCCCTGCTACCAGCATTGAGTAGGTACAATTCCCACTAGATCAAGTTGTTCAGAGCTCCATTCAACCTGTCCTTGAACAGTGCCAGGGATTGGGCATCCACAGCTCCTCTGCCTCACCACCCTCAGAGCAAAGAATTTCTCCATAATCTGTAATCTAAACCTACTGTATTTCAGTGTAGAGCCATTCCCCCTTTTTCTGTCACTACATGCTCTTGTTAAAAACTCCCTCTCCATCTCCTTTGTAGGCCCCCTCTCAGGTGCTGGCGGGCAACAATAAGGTCATCCTTGAACTTTCTCTTCTCTGAATAATGCAAATTCTCTCAGCTTTTACTCATAGGATGGGTGCTGCAAGTTTCTGGTCACCTCTGTGACTCTTCTCTGCACTCACTCCAGCAGTTCCGTGTCCCTCCTGTGCTGGGACCCCAGAGCTGAGTGCAGGGTTCCACATGGGGTCTCACCAGAGCAGAACAGAGGGGCAGAATCCCCTCCCTCCCCTGCTGCCCACGCTGCTTTGGATGCAGCCCAGGACACGTTTGGCTTTCTGGGCTGGGAGTGCCCATGGCTGGGTCATGTCCAGCCTCTCACCCACCAGCACCCCCAAGTCCTTCTCACAGGGCTGCTCTCCATCTGTTCATCCCCCAGCCTGTGCTGATACTGGGTGTTGCCCAGGTGCAGCACCTTGAACTTGGTCTTGTTAAAAATCGTAAGATTCATGTAGACAGATTTCTCAGGCTTGTCCGAATGTCATTGAATGGCACCCTGTCCTTCAGGTATGCCATGAAATACGGTTTTTGCGATACCTTTCTTGTCAGAACAAAAGGTTTTTCTAGTTTCACTTCCCTGGAACAGAAATCACATCCACCATCTTTTTGTTAGCTTTTCTGAATTAAGGAAAACCCAAGGAAGACAGAAACTAAACACAATGAGATGAAACAAGGTCCAGCACTTAGTTTTCATCATGAACTCTCTGGGATGAAAGTTTTGTTAGAAAAGCAAAATCCTTTTCGAAATAGAATTATGGGGGACAACCACTGTATAATCAGTGGAGAGATTTAGATTTTATAATAGATTTGGGAAGCTTTTAACTTTGTTTTATTATTGATGAGACAATTAAAAAAAGCAAGCAAATAGTAAATAGGAGATAGCAAAATTTTCCAATGGTATCCATGTTTCAGAAAGACATGAGCAAGCTAAGTAGACATGCTGACACTCGTTAGCATTGCCAAAGATATCCAAAGAGATGGCCAGAGACCCCTCCTAAGACGCTCATTATGTGATCCAACCTTTAGCCCATGCAGCTGCATTCTAAAATAGAGGAGACATACTCAGGCTTAAAGCTACCTGGCGAGGAGCACTGGAAGTTTTCCAGCTCATATTTCAGTAAACTTCATCAAAGTTTTATTCTCTAACAACTGCTGGATTATTTTATTTCTGAAGTCCCAAATTAACCATGCTACATCTACACACATATCCACAGTTGCCTCAGTGTCACCAGAGATTAATACCTCAGCCTGCCTGCCTGGAATGCAAGAAGGGAAGTTTCCTTCACCCAAGGCGCTCACAAACACATACCTGCTTTGCAGTATGCCAGACACCTGGGGACAAAGCCCTGCCATGAAAGACACAGCAGTGCTGTTGCATGGCTTCCTACATGTACCCCACACTCACACATAGCAGGTGTGTGACTGCCCCAAAACCTGGTATAGGACTGTGCTAGGGCACGAGTCATTCCCTCAGCACTTCTGCTCCCAGCATAGAAAGACAGAACACAGATGCTGTAGGGAGAGGACAGTCCTTTCACAACTTTTCTAATAGTAAACCAGAATCTATCTTGCACACATAGGAGAAAGGCTAGCATTTTAGATGATACTTCTGCATTGTACGCAATAGCTTACTATTTAAATATACAGCATCCTGGAACAACTTACCTCTTCAGTCTTTCAAAGCAAAATAAGATGGAGCACCCTGTTATACAGTTAAAAGAACAACCAGGAATATACCAGGGAGAGTAAGGCAGACTGCTGTTTTCATGACAAGACATTATTACAAAACACTAAACCTGGGCTTGAAAGTAAGCATGAAAAAAAGCACAGAAGCAAATTTACTTTCCAGTGGTATGCTTCTTCCATCATGTTTCTAAGCTAAATGGCTAACAGAACTTAGGTCAGAATGCTCCTCAAGACTAGTGGAAGATAAAAGGGTGTATGTGGAGAGGTCAGCAGACTGTGACAAAACCATCTTGTTTTGTCACCACTCTCCCCTTATAATGGTGAGGTTTTGTTTCAAGGGTTCTAAATCTGACTTTGGCTTTTCTTGTCTTTTTTTTCCCCCCTGCTTCTACAGTCTTTGTTTACAGGCAAGGAAACGTAGGACCTACCCTCCTCCACTGTATCCCTTCCAGCTAAATTGTTTGAGTTGGTGACTCAGGGCAATTTGCCTGCATGGATCTGCAAATCTCTCTGCTCAAAGCACAAGAATCACGTGGTCTAATGAGACAAAGTTCTACAAGTTCAAAATATCTAACAGACCACCTTACACCAGTTTTGTGGTTTGTGACAAAACCTGTGCAGTTATACTTTACAAATGCCCTTGTGATGGAGTAAATAATGGGATTCCTGCTCCTACAGTCAAAGTACTAAGTGTGCATGGTTTGGATCACAGTTCCCATGAAGTTAACTTCAAGCAATAATAGACTGTGTCTCTGACTTGCACAGGATGTGCCAAGGATGCAGCCTAGAATGCTGAACATATCCCAACTGGATTAGCTTCTTGCAGCAGAGACTTGTTACATCTTTGAACACCAGCGGTGGGGGTATTGGCCCTCTTTAATTCCCTGGCCTGTCATAGACTTCTGTGTGGAAAACCTTAAGTTAGATAATTTAGGCTGTAATGCTTCTAGAAGTGTATACCAGTGCATGAACATCTGTATATTTCATCAGTATAAGGCCAACTGCATTGGCTTCTTGTAGATACTTAAACTAAAACACTTTGTGAAATGGCCACAGTTAAGTTTCTGCTAGCACAGCTCTCTCATTCCATGCCTATCCACTTGGGAGCATCAGTCTACAGGGCCTCACTGACACCAGATGAAGGACAGAGCTCAAAACAGTTGCCTGTGCCATCCATACTGCTTAAATTCTAATACAGAATGA